>PVHY01029318.1:0-14274 GCA_004024945.1 Uropsilus gracilis | reverse complement strand
TTGGTGCCCCAGTGGTGGGTGTGGTGTGCTCACACATCTCGAGAGCTCTGAGCCAGGATTTCTGAATCATCTACGATGTCGTAAACAAGTGTTACTTCAATTAAAGAAAAAAAAACAAACACTAACCTCACCGTTGGGCTTGTGTGTGACTTTAAAGACCACAAACTCATTTTAAGCGAGTTTTCTTCTTTTCCAGCTATTGCCTTTTTCTACTCTGGGAAGACATTGGGCGGCTTTAAGTATGAAAATGACGCAATCTGGTGATTGACGCAAATTAACTTTTCCCCATTCCTTGTTAGGGCGCAGCCCGAGCTGGTCCATTAATGAATAATCAACAAATTAGTTTAATTGCACCCCACCTCTTATTTTGTCTCTGGAGTGAATAAATACATGTTCTCCCGATCGATTTGCATAATAGCCAAAAATCCCATTAAGATAAAGTGGGTAGAGGTTCGGAAAGGGTCCTGGATCTCGTTTAAACCGGATAAATTGCATTGTGTGGGCACGAACAATGACTGGCGGAGTTGCAATGACCCCAGCCGGCTGCTGCAATGACCCCGGCCGAGCTGCCCAGCCGGCGGCGGGGGTCGGGCCCAGGTGGGGGGTTTCCGAATGGGGTTGTGACAGGGTGAGAACTTGGGGAGAGAAACTTGCTGGAAATTGCAAGTGGAATCCTGCTGTGGGTGACCAGCTGTGCTCTGCAGAGGGACAAGGACAGTTCTGAGCTGCTGCCACGGGGGAGACCTTGACAGGCTTTGTCATGCCACATCCCACCGTCATAACTTCAGAACTAACGATTTAGGAAACGTTACTAGCTTCACCTTCCACGATGAAACCACAAGATTCAAGATTCAGGAGTGTACAGGCCGCCGACATTCAGGCAAAGCCTTTAGAGGTGGGAGGTCTCCAAAACAGCGATAGGATAGCAAGTGGGGTGGGGAGCAGAGTCTGTGCCCACCTGTCCGGCTCAGGTGGGTGTGCGTGCATCCAGAAGCCCAGCACCGGTGGGAAAGTCTGGGAGTTCACATCTTTCTCCTCCTTCCTCCCCTCCATTCCCCTGTACTCCCACCCCCCCTTTTGCCCCCTTACACCTACATTCATGAGTAATGAGAACAGAACAGCGAAAAGCCGGCTTTGTTGCCTCCATCAGGCTTATACTCTGGCGCTTCCCGGGGCCCAGGTTGAATCCACCTTTTGGGGACTTTGTCTGAGAGGCACCCCCCCCCTGCTTTCCTGTCTCTCCTCTCCTACTCTGCTTAGCAGTTTCTCTTCAGAGCACTTCCATTCAAATCACTCGCATGTGGGGTCTGCTTGGGAAAGGAAAACCTGTCATAAAACAGATCTTCGGGGGTTTTGAAAAACCCAATTTCAGAGGCAAGTGCAGGTATGGTTGTGGAGGAATGGCTGGAATTGAGGCTCCTGCTCCACTGTCTTCAAGTAGTTATGTCTGAGAAAGCTCATACTAGGTGGCATCTGCTTAGAGGGTTAAAGGTAGGCCCTGATAGAGAGAGCAAAGGATACACCAGGCAGAATTGAAAAGGATACAATCGAGGACCTAATTCTGCCATTAACTCGTTAAATGACCTATTTTTTATTTTATTTTTTTAAAAACGGATTGCACATATAATTTTTTACATCGTTGTTTACCCGAGGTTCTCCCACCACCTTGTCACCTGTCAACCATGATCTCAATCTCTTGTGTCCACCCCTCCCCCCACTTTATCCCCTCTTCCTCTTACTTTCACTTCTGCTGACAGTTTTTAAAAATTTTAATTTATTTACATAGATATATATTTCACATCATTGTAATCCCCCCAGGTCACCCACCACCTCCCCTCCCTGGCTGCTCCAGCTCCCCCCCCAAGTTGTTTATTTTTGTTTGATTGTCCATATATTAGTGAAACTATTTGGTTTCTGTCTTTTTCCTTCTGACTTGTTTCTGCCAATATGATTTCTTCTAGGTACATCCATGTTACCATAAAATCGTCAAATTTGCCATTTTTAATTGCTGTGTAATATTCCATTGTATATGTATACCACATTCTTTTCTTTGCTGACAGTTTTAAATTTTTCTTGTCCTTTTGTTTATTTTCCCTATACCTCACTTATAGGTGAGAACATCTATTATTTCTCTTTTTCTTTCTGGCTATTTTCTGCTAACATGATTCCCTCTAGATCTATCCATGTTATCACAAATGCATCAGATTTGATTTTTTGGATTGATGAATTATATTCAATTGTATACATAGACCACAGCTTTCTGATCCATTCATCTGACTTGGGGCATAGTAGGTTGTTTTCATATCCTGGCTATTGTAAATAGTGCTGCAATAAACATTTGAGGGCAGGTGTCTTTTTGAATTAGTGTTTTTGTACCCTTTGGGTAGATTAAATGACCTCTTTTTTTTTTTTTTTTTTTTTTTTTTTTTTTTGGAACTAGGTCTCGCTACGGGCCCCAGGCGGGACTTGAACCGCGATCCCTAGCCCCGGCCGCTTCATAGGCTGAAGCTTACAAGCACGAGCCACCGTGCCCGGCCTAAATGACCTCTTTAAAGTAAACCCCTTATAAAATGGGAATGATACTAGTAGCTGCTTCATGGAGTTGTGATGAGGATTAAATGAGGAAACCCACATAAAACTTTTAACTTAGTGCCTAACGTATTATAAATACTCCACTTGTTAGCTACTATTATCATTCCTCATTTTCTCATTGTACTTTGTGTTTCCATTTCATCTTATATTATTATCTTGTGTCTGTCTCCCCCTTTTTTCAGTGAGACTCTGGCAGGAATGATCTTTGTGGGTACATAAATCTCACATAGCCATACTCTGTTATTCTAGATGATCCAAAATCAGCAACTACTTATGAGTTTAAACAGAACTGGCCAGAGTAGAGAGTGGGGGGCAAATAATGAAAGAGATAGATGCAAGAAGGAAGCTCAGGAAGAAAGGGAGGAACAGTAAATGAGAGAAGATATTCTTCCAAAGGATGCTGCTTTTTTCTTGATTAGCTTTTGGGGCAAAAACACAGCCTAATTCTCAATAAGAAAGGGACCTTAGAGATCATAAGTCTGCTGTGACTATCCTTCACTTAAGTTCAATAACATTGGGTTTGAACCACGGACATGTCCCATCTTATAAACTTTATGCTTTTTCTTTCTGTTCATGTTCTGTGTCACCCTCGAGTATGAGGATTCAGTCACTGAAAGGCCATGTTTTACCTATTGCTCCCCCACATAACCCCACCTTGAGTCTTTTGGCCCTTAGTCTTAGTCATGATCAAGGGAAAAAGGTAGTATAGGAGGACTACCAGCTTTGGATTTTAATCCTGGTGCAGTGTGCTCTTCAGCAAGACCTTAACTTCTCTGAGCCTCCATTCTCTCATCCGTAATATGGGAATAATAACATTACCTGCCTCATAGGGTCAATATGTAGATAGAAGGAAGATGTTAAAAGTCCTTAGTAAATATGTGAAACAGAACTGGAAAAAAAGAAGAAGAGCCCCACACAGAGAAGTAAAGCTTGAAGGTTTTAATGTTTTGTGACTGGTAACAGGCAGTCTCTAGGAGATTCCCAGAGCATCTCTTCTGACTTTAGAAGCACTTCCTGTGGACAATGGAAGGCCCTGCCTCATCATACTCAGGCTTGCTGATCCACATTTGCTGGAAGGTAGAGAGAGAGGCCAGGATGGAGCCTCCAATCCAGACTGAGTACTTCCGTTCTGGGGGAGCAATGATCTGCAAAGAGTAAGTGGAATGAATCATGATCTGCTCCCAAGGAACTGGGAAGGTGGTTCAGGAGTCACACACTGTCTGGGAAAGGATAGGCATGGCGGTCAGAAAGGAACCAGATAAACCTCGTGGTAGGCTGGATGATTGCGGAAATCTTCATTTCCCATCTCCCTGACCCTCCATGGAAAGAAAACACTGTTCCCCCTGTGACTTTTGGCTGGGCCCTGTATTTGCTTTGGTCAAGGGGGTGTTCGTAGACACGATACAAACAAGACTTTATTTTATTTTATTTTTTGAGATGAGGTCTCGCTATCTTGCCCAGTCTCAAACCCGCAGACTCAAGTGATTCTTAGCCTCTGCCTCCCAAGTAGCTGGGATTACAGGTGAGCGCCACCATGCCCGGCTCAAACAGGACTTTAAATGTGCTTCAAGCACACCAGTTGGGCATGTGCTCTTGTGCTTCTGTCATCTTCCTGAGAACTTCCCTTGAGGAGCTACTAGCACTTTAGCCTGATAGTGCAAGACGGGGACCTGATATGAGTTGGGCTTTAAAGCTTCCTAGCCAAGCCTGTCTACACAGCTGACTTCCAGCAGGCCTGAAGACAGATGCATAAACAATAGAGGCTGATTGTCCCATGCTCTGAGCCTTGATAGTTGCTTGTTACTCAGAAGAACTGAGCAATACAAACACCTTCGGGTGCAGTGCTATAGGTTCTGGAGTTGGGACACATGGGCTGCTTGTGTGGGCTTCCTGCACGCCTCCATCTGAGCTAATCTGTCCTCAAACCCTGTCCTAAACTTCCTCTGTCAACAACCACTTGAATCTGAGAAGTTCTCAAATTCAAACATATGCTGCCCTGGAAGTCCTGACATGGGCTGTCATGTCAAGCATCTCTGAACTCCACCTAAGAGTGGATTCAGAAGGACTAGTCTTCAACTCATTTCCCACTTTCTGAAGAATCTAAGCAGTCAGTGCCAGATGCTAAATCTAATTTTCTGTCTCCTTAGAACATCTCCAAATATTTCCTAAATTGCAAAGGCTGTGGAATCACAGAATTAGGAAGATTAGAATTATCTTATTCATTTTCTTTCTGAGACTAGGTCTCGCTATTTTTGCCCATGGAACTGCAGGCTCATGTTGCTTAGGGTACCACAGACTCAAGCAATCCCCAGCCTCAGCTTCCCAGGTAGTTGGGGTTACGGGCAGTGCCACCACACCCAGCTATTTTTTGGGAACTAGGTCTCACTATGTTGCCCCGAGAGGGACTTGAACTGCGATCTCTAGCCCCAGCCGCTTCATAGGCTGAAGCTTACAGGTATGAGCCACCGTGCCTGGCAGAATTATCTTATTATCCAAATGACAAGAGTCACCTAGATACTTCTTGGACAGCTACTTCAAGGATGGTCACAGTCACCAAGAAAGTAGAGGACTTACTGCTAGGCCACTGACTAGCAGGTGTGAAAAAACTCTGGGTTTTCTTCAGAGAGGTCCTAACTCTAAGCCTCCTTCCTTCTGCCCCCACTCCATACCATAGCTCTTCCTCCATAGCCTTGAGGCTGGCCTCTTCTTCCTGATTCCTCTACACAAACCCTGCTGTCCAGTTTGGGAACTTGCACATGAAGACACACGCTGGGAACCTGTGCTCATTCTATTTCCCCTACCTGGGGCACTCTTTCTCCTTCTCTTACTTTCACTGAGTCATCTTTCATTGATTGTGCCCAGTAATTAGAGGCTGAACTCTTCAAAGCTCAGCACATGTTGTAAAACTCAGGCCAGGGGCTCATGAATTAAAATCTGTATTAAATCACTGGTGTTCATGTGTCCCAGCTAGTGGGGGCACCCCGAATTGTTGGCTAGAATTAAGGGGTAAATCTAGAGTTGCTATCTTGACATGGTCCTGGTAAAAAGTCCCACTGCAGGCCTCAGGCGACAGCCCCAAAGGGCAGGCGGCAGTAAGCTGGGCTGCTGTGCGGGCACCAGGAAGAAGAGCCCCTTGGCTCCACCTGCTTCCTGGTGCAGAGCAGCAGTAGGCCGGGGGCAGCCTTCCTTGGTGAGGAAGGGTCTTAGAATCCTGGTATAGAGAACCCCTGAGGTCTCACATTATGGTGAGGTTTTGTCACTTCAACCTTTATCTTGATTTTATTTCTAATTCTTTCTCTAGCCCTGTGAGCTGCCACCATCCTAGGAGCCCTAGAAAGTCTCTGATTGCTTGGGGACTGGCAGCTGGGGGAGGAGTGAGGCGCAGGCAGGCTTTCTGCTGGGATCTGCAAGGTGAGAAGCCCTGGTAAGAGGCAGTGTGGGGTCGGCTGTGGCCAAGACAAGACAACGGGCTGTCTAGGAACCCAGGATTGGCCTGAGTCTGACCCAGCTGGCTGCCCCGTGGCCAAATGCTCCCTTCCGGAACGTGTGTCTTTCTCTGCGCAGCACCGTATCCTTTTAAAAGTTTCCGAGTGCTGTAGTGTTCCCTTCTTATCCATTTCCCGGGTCCTGATTTCCTCTTCAACCTTCTCAACATTATCGTCACATTTCTTTGAACCCTTTCTAGCATGGAGTCCTTGTGGATATGTTCGAGAACTTTCTAAACAAGTCTTGGGCTTACTGGTATCCAAGGAACGTTACCCTCTGAGGATGCTGCTGAGTCCAGGAAACCACCCAGGGGCCTGGCAGCCTGGATCTGAGCATCCACCCAGTAGAAGATCTTTGTACAAAGGCAGCTCGACAAAGAACAAGATGGAGGAACGGGGGAGAGACCCACCTTGATCTTCATGGTACTGGGGGCCAGGGCTGTGATCTCCTTCTGCATCCTGTCAGCAATGCCGGGATACATGGTGGTGCCTCCCGAGAGGACATTATTGGCATATAAGTCCTTGCGGATGTCAATGTCGCACTTCATGATGGAATTGTAGGTTGTTTCATGAATTCCAGCGGACTCCATGCCTTGTGGAGATCACAGGATCTGGGTCACATCCATCGCTTCACAAACACGTACCTCTTGCTCCCCAAGTGACCCTTCTGTTGCTGCAGCTACCTGAGTTCAGACCTTTACCTACCTCCCAAATGGATGACTCGACCAGAACCTCTAACTGGTCATTACTTCCCCTTTCACACTAAAGTTTTATTAATTATTTAAAAAATTTTTAATAAAAATTAATAAAATTATACTTCTTTTCTTACATCATTGTAGTCACTATAACTCTCTCGTCACCATATCATCCATGACCCGTTACTATATTCCCTTATGTTCAACCCTCCTCTGATGTGCCCCTTCCCCTCCCCCTCCATTGCTGTATGCTAGAATTCTATGCTTAGCCTGCTAGTCTGGACTTTTCTTGACCTTTTATTTGGTTTCTCTGTATTCCACATATAAATGAGACCACCTGGTATTATCTTTTTCCTTCTAACTAATTTTGGCTAGTGTCATCCCTTCTCGCTCCATCCATGTTTCCACAAATAGAAGGAATTTGTCTTTTTTGATCACTGAGTTATAGTTCATTGTATAAATAAACCCCAACTTTTTGATCCATTCATCTATTTTGGGGCATTTGGGTTGGTTCCTGTATCTTGGCTATTGTGTCTATTGCAATATACACAGGAGTACAGGTATCCTTTTGAATTAGTGTTTTTGGTTCCTTTGGGTAGATTCCCAGAAGTGAAATTGCTGGATCATTAGTCCGCAGTTGTAACTGATCTTTCACATTGTTACCTGAGGCATATTTTATTTGTTTGCTTGTTTGTTTACTTACTCATTTATTTTTTGAGACTAGGTCTTGCTATGTTGCCTGGGGTACTCTTGAACCCGTGGATTCAAGGGATTCCTAGCCTCAGCCTCCCAGGTAGCTGGGATTACAGGCATGCGCCACTGTGTCTAGCTGAGGTATATTTTAGAGGGACACTCTCATCATATCCTCTTTTCCATCGGTTCATTGAGATATAATCTAAGTGCCATAGAATATTTACCCTTTGAAACTGCACAGTTCATCTGTGTTTAGGGTGTTCACAGAGCTGTGCAACCATCATCACAATTTATTTTTAAAACATGCTTAACATCCAAAAGAAATCCCAAACTCCCTATTTTTTCCAGGCCTCAACAGGCACTAATCTATTTTTCTTCTCTATACATTCACCTATTCTGAACATCTCCTACAGATGGAATCATACAAATGTGACCTCTTGTGTCTGTCTCCTTTTCAATGTTCATCCATTATTAATACATGTTATCCTCTTTTATTGCTAAATAGTATTCCCATTGTAAGAATTGTATCCAAAATGTCATTTTGAAAATCCCCTTGTCCCTAAAGGTTGACAGCTGTTCTTAGCCTGGTTTTGAGATCTTCCAGAGGAAAGATCTTGCCTGCCAGACCAGCTCATGCCCATCCCTGACCCATCATGAGTCTTTTTTCCCATGTGATAGAATTCCACCTTGTAGATAGAGGAATCTTCCTAAAGCACAAGTCTGACCTCTTGCTTCACTGCTGCCTAAAGACTTCCAGAGGATCTCCAAGGCTGCTGTGATGAATTGTCATGTTCTTTGTGTGGATCAACATCTTTCTCCAATTTCCCCTCAATGTCCGTGTGCATACAACTGCATGTGTGCACGCACACATGACATAACTAACACATACTCTCCTATTATGTCCCGACTAGAACATGACCTTCCACATCTCCATGTATCCATGTACCAGTCCACCCACCTGGCAGGCCAGTCCTGCTCTCCTATCCCTAGAGATTATAGAATGATCCTTACCCTTTTTAAAAAATTAATTCTTTTGCTTAATGATTGTGAATCCTCTTGGGTATGCCCCTCCCCACCCCAACTATGGTTACTCCAACTCTTCTCTTGTTGCTGTAAAATGATACCTATCCTTTCAGATTCTGCTCAGAGGCTCAACTTCTCTTAAGAAGCTTCTTTTGCTTCTAGCACTCCACCAAGTTTGCTGTTTCCCATTACACGCAGGTCAACATTCACTTATGTCTTCCTCAAGAAATTAATTGTCTTCATATTAAATAGCATCATGTGTAATCCTTACAGCAACGCTCTCTGTGAGGCACTATAATTATTTCCACTTTGTAGGGGAGGAAACTGAGGTTTGAAGAAGGTAAAATATCCAAGGTAACAGGTCTTGAAAGGACAGATTTGGAACTTAAAAGCAGGGGTGACCCACCAAACCTACCCTTTTTACTATTGTAGGTTTCAACCTCTATGACTTGCATATTGAGTGACTCAAGACGTGTTTTGTGAATTAACCTCATTCTTAGTTTCATGTGACAGTCCCTACTCTGCTCTTCTTTTTGGTTTCCTTACCCTTTTATTTAAAATTACATTCTCTGAAGTTATGCTGTTTAGAAAGGTTTGGTCCTTACTGGAAAAATATGAAGCATGTGGAAACAATAAATGAAGTGTCCATGACTCCTGGTGTTTCTCTCTGCACCCCATGCACCCCTGTACTCTGCCCTGCCCTGCCCTGCCCCTTCGTACCGATGAAGGAAGGCTGGAAGAGGGTCTCTGGGCAGCGGAAGCGCTCATTGCCGATGGTGATGACCTGCCCGTCTGGCAGCTCATAGCTCTTCTCCAGGGAGGAAGAGGAGGCTGCTGTGGCCATCTCATTCTCAAAATCCAGGGCCACATAGCACAGCTTCTCCTTGATATCACGCACAATTTCTCGCTCAGCTGGAAGGAGCAGAAATGACAAAGTAGAGTCTCAGTTTTGGTAGTTCTGTCATCCCATTCTGAGGGCCATGAAACCCCCTTGTACTCTGGACTCCATCTCAGGATGAATGCTAACAGGTTTGTTCCTTTCTCCAAAGAGGAAGGTCAGAAATTTGATTCCCAAGCACCACTTTACATGGACTTTTCTCTTTGCTCTTGTCACTGTGTCCTGAAGCTTCAGGCCTCTTATGACATCTAGGAAGGCTGCTACCTAAATACTCTTCTTGCCAGGGGGTTAGGCAAGACCTGAGCCTTAGAAATTTAGATCCTATTTATTCTGCTTTTCCTCAGATCTTGACTATCATTCAGCCCTATAGAAATCAGTTCTGATTTGGATATAGAGACAGAGACAGAGGGAGCAGGTCCCTGGGGAAGGAGGGGATGCTGAGAAAGGACAAGCAAATCTAAGCTCGTCTTGCTCCTCAGGCATACTTCCTCTCAAGTAAAGCTGCTTTGACTATCCAGATGATCTCAGTCACTACCTAAGGCCCCAATGTCTGCCCCAACAGAGTTAGAAGACATAGGGCCACAGGCTTCTCATTAGTCCTGAGAACTAGTGGCCTTAGATCATATTTGGTTCTGAGCTCGTGTCAGAATCAGGACAGAGGCTGGTTACCTGTGGTCACAAAGGAATAGCCTCTCTCTGTGAGGATCTTCATGAGGTAGTCTGTGAGGTCACGGCCAGCCAGGTCAAGACGCATGATGGCGTGAGGCAGCGCGTAGCCCTCATAGATGGGGACATTGTGGGTGACGCCATCCCCCGAATCCAGGACAATGCCTACAGACAGAGCACAAGGAGCCTATGAAAACTTTTCTTGTCCTTCATCTGTCTCCTTCTGGGACCAGTTAACCAAAGGCTCTTCAACCATCATAGTTTTTCTTTAGCAGCTAAGAAAATTCACCCACAACACAAGCACAGTGTTGGGAACCAAGGAGACAGAAAGGTGACACCAGCAACTGAGGTGACCTGTCACTGATTCCTGCCTGCATCATCTCTGGCACTAGGGAATCAAGCCCTGGGCCCACAGCAACAGGCAGCATTCAAGAGGCTCCTTCCTGTGCCAATCAATGGGGGAAGAAAACCACCAGGAGTGGCTGTGACCCCATGGCAGAACTGCTGACAAGCGAGAGAAGAGGAACTCGACGAACCACCTAGGGAAGTCTGCCCCAGCAGCGAACACCTCACTACTTTCAGCTGGGAGTTGTATTACCAAACCCAGAAGACACAGAACCAGCAACAGGTGACAGAAAAGATCCCAGAGAAGCCACATTTGCCCTACAAGTTCCCAACGTGCTCGGCCTGACTATCTGCCTCAGCTACTCCTGGAGACCCGAGCAGCCTTATCTGTTGCGGTCCAGGAGGGCGAGTCCACACCCAGGGGGAAAAAGGGACATAGTTTGAAAACAAAAAAGAAAAGTCCCGTGGGCCAAACACAGACCAACAACTTGTAGCAAGAGGTGTTGGAATGACCAGAGGGGTGAAGGAGGGAAATGGGGGGTGCAGTGGGGAATAAGGGGTACAATACAGCCATGGAAACATGACTGATGCTGTATGATAATCACAAAATAAAAATATTTAAAAATTTAAAAAAAGGCTGGGCACGGTGGCTCGTGCCTGTAAGCTTCAACCTATGAAGCAGCCGGGGCTAGGGATCGCAGTTCGAGTGCTGCCTGGGGCCCGTAGCAAGACGTAGTTCCAAAAAAATAGCTGGACGTGGTGGCGTGCGCCTGTCATCCCAGCTACCTGGGAAGCTGAGGCTGGGGATTGCTTGAGTTCATGGTACCCCGGGCAACGAGAGCCTGAGGTTCCACGGGCAAAAATAGCAAGACCTAGTCTCAAAAAGAAAAAAAAAATTAAAAAAAAAAAGAAAATTCACCCAACATGAGAAACATCAATCATATTTTTTGTGACCATCAATTTTATCTTCCTAAATGAGACTGTAGCCTCTGGAAGGCAAATAAATTTGTCTTCTTAGATTCCTTGAAACATTTATGATAATGTACACTTGTCGTTTTGCATCTAGACCGCACATTCTTTATGTGGGACCTGATAATTTGCACAGCATTCAGGCAAACTATATGTAGGCACGTGCAATTAGAATGTTAGATTTGAAAGAGACACAAAGCCGGTCAGTTGGAAATAAAGGTAATATTCTCTGCTAATGAAACATTTAATAAATACTGAAAGGAAATTAGCTTTCTTAACACTTCTCAAGATTTCTTAAATTGAGAAATCTCTCTCTGATAGTTATCAATTATCAGAAGAATACAATCGATGGGGAATAATAGTAATAATCAATGGGGAAACACTACTATGGAAAGTCTAGCTAATGCAATAGGACAGAAAATCAAAACAAGAGGTGATGCTCTTGAAAGAAAAGAGACTCATCATTAGTGTAAATGATGTGGGTACAGACCAAGGAGATCAAGAGGGTCGCTGAGAAACATTCAGAGCTCTTTAGATGATAAGGACCAGACAGAAAATAAACATCCAGAGATGAGTAATTTACTCTAGTACAAGGATGTTGATCACAGCATATTTTTTGATCAATAAAATGTAGAGATGACATAAATATTCAGCAATGGAGCAAAGATCTTTAAAATAGATATAATTAGAAATATTCGCAAATCAAAACCACAATGAGATACCATCTTACACCAGTAAGAATGGCCAACATCCAAAAAATGGGCAACAAGTGCTGGCATGGTTGTGGTGAGAAAGGAACACTCTTACACTGCTGGTGGAAATGTAAACTGGTTTAGCCACTATGGAAAGCTGTGTGGAGGACCCTCAAACTAATGAAAATGGAACTACTATTTGACCCAGCAATCCCACTTCTGGGAATCTACCCAAAGGAGACCTCAATACTTACACAAAGGGACACCTGTGCCTGGATGCTTACTGCAGCACTACTTATAATTGCAGAACATGGAAACAACCCAAATGCCCCAAGACAGATGACTGGATGAAAACGATGTGGTATATATCTCTATCTATCTATCTATCTATCTATCTATCTATCTATCTATCTATCTATCTATCTATCTATCTATCTATCTATCTATCTATCTATCTATCTATCTATCTATCTATCTATCTATCTATCTATCTATCTATCTATCTATCTATCTATCTATCTATCTATCTATCTATCTATCTATCTATCTACTTACTGTGGAATATTACACATCAGTTAAAAATTACAAATTTGACGATTTTATGATAACGTGGATGTACCTAGAAGAAATCATATTGGCAAAAACAAGCCAGAAGGAAAAGGACAGAAACCAAATGGTTTCACTAATACATGGACAACCAAACAAATGTACACAACTTGGGGGGGGGGGAACCAGCTGGAGCAGCCAGGGAAGGGAGGTGGTGGGTGACCTTCAGGGATTACAATGATGTGAAATATATATATATAAATAAATTAAAAATAATAAAAAAGAAATATTCACTGGGTATGGTGGTGTTCATATGTATATAAATAAAAAATAAAAATAGTGTTTTTTTCTAAAAAAAAAAAAGAAATATTCAATGACTGGGAGAGGGAGGAAGAGAAAAAGAAAGAGAAATACTCCATGACTACTCTTTGATCATTCAACATCATGTTTGCAACATAAAATCAGTTACACAGTCCAGGACACAAAACCCTACTATGGCTTGGCTTTCCCCATCACTGTCCTCTGACCTACAGTGACATTATCTTTCACTTATGACTCTCTCCTCTAGCTGGTTAACTCCCCGGTGCCTGGCATATTGTTTATCAGTGTCCCATGGCCTGGTGCAGCAGGAGCACCAGGTAGGGAGTCATGGAAAAGAGTAAATGAACAAGTGCATGGAGAAATCAATGAACACATGAATGAATGGATGAATGTCTGAATGATAATACTGGAAGCATTCAATCTCAAGTCAAAGTGGCTTTATCTTGCTAGGCCTGGTGGCTTACACCTGTAATCTCAGCTACCTGGGAGGCTGAGGCTCGGGATCGCCTGAGTCTGGGGGTTCAAGACTACCCCGGGCAACACAGTGAGAGCTAGTCTCTGGAAAAAAAAAATGGCTTAGCTAGGCATGGTGGCTCATGCTTGTAAGTGGCAGCCTAGGAAGCCACGTTTGGGGCCTGGGATCACGGTTCGAGTCCTGCCAGGGGCATGTAGTGAGACTTAGCTCCAAAAAATAGCTGGGCGTGGTGGCTTGCGCCTGTAATCCCAGCTACCTGGGAAGCTGAGGCTGGGATAGCTTGAGTCTGTGGTACCCCCGGCAACATGAGCCTGCAGTTCCACAGGCAAAAACAGCGAGACCTAGTCTCAAAAAAAAAAAAAAAGTGGCTTTATCTTGAGGATCCTTCTATTTCCCCGAGCACCTTTCCTACAGAGGTGCTCACCCACCAGAGGTCTGCACCCACCATCGCAGGTGCTGTGGCTGCTGCTGCATGAGCAGACACACTCCAGGACAGCTCCCGGGCTGGGGACCATGAGGGCAATGGCTCTGGCGGGACATGCTCATGACGGCTTGTCTGTGTGACTTCTCTCTGCTGTCCTGGGGAGATTCGCATCTGCCCTCCATGGGGACATTCCTGCCTGTTATCTGAAGCGAGGCTTTCTCTGGACTTGGGCTGTCCCTGTGACTCTTCTGAGAGGCAGACTCTGTCGCAGCCAGCTTCCCCCCCGCAACCCGGGATGTCAGAAAGGGAACCGGTTATAAGGTTGCTTACCAGTTGTGCGACCAGATGCGTAGAGGGAGAGCACGGCTTGAATGGCAACATACATGGCAGGGACGTTGAAGGTCTCAAACATGATCTGAAAGGTCAGTGTAGAATTAAGGGCTGCCTAGC
>PVHY01029317.1:0-14395 GCA_004024945.1 Uropsilus gracilis | reverse complement strand
CAGCTCCTCGAGCCACTACGTCCACGTCCGGGGGAAGAGCCCCCAGGTGCCGTCCTCGTCCCCTTTTCCCTTCACATCCCACGGCTCACCGGTCCCAGGTCCCACCTCTCCAGCCCCCTAACTGCCCCCAAGGCCCCAGCTCCAGGTCACGCACTCCTACCACCATCACGGCTGTCTCTTCCCTTTCCTCTCGGCCTCCTCCTTCCCCTGCCTCCAGGAACATCTCAGAGGAGGCCCTGGGCGCTGGTCCTGCCCTCCTCGCTGCCCCCCCTTCATGCCGTCCATGGGGCTCCCCAGCCACGCCACGCCCCTACAGTCAGACACCCGGATGAAACCTGACTGCCGTTTGTGCGCCCTTGTCTCCGGCCCCTCTCTCAGCCCGTTTCTCCACAGGCAGCTCGGGAGACAATCCTGGCGGGCATGGGAGCAGGAGAGCGGGCATCGCCTTGACCAGCCGCACAGCACAGCCCACACAGCTCAAAGAACCAGAGGCCGTTGGCGCCTCCCCCTGCTCCCTCTCCACCGAAACCCCATCCGCTGACACCCTGTCGGACACCATGTCTCTAGTGAGTTTTTACCTAAGCGGGTGTTTCCCTGCAACTCTTCCCACACCAAAGCGCCCCTCCCCACCCGCCTCCCCACTTATCTACCCCAACTGTCATTTCCCTCAGTGCCAATACAGTTTTATCCCAAAGTCAAAAGTAACCACTTTCCCTGCACAGACATGATGGATGCCAGGTGGGCAGGGACCCGGGGCTAGAAACACAGCATTCGTCTCTAGTGAGCTTTTACTACCTGGGTGTTTTCCCTCCAAAACTCTGACTCCACAATTGCCCTCCCTTGCCTGCACCCCCAACCAAAGAGCCCATCTCCTCCCACTTATCTACCCCAACTTTCATTTCCCTCAGTCCGACTCTATTGTCCGTTAAGCCCCAAGAAACACTACAGAGAGGAAAGATAAAAGCGCAGAGATAAGAAACGGCGCAGACCTTCGACTAAAAGGATGGACGCAGAGCTGGGGCCAGGGAAGGTCTCCAGACTGAGCCCAGAGAGGATGGGGTTTAAGAGGCCCAGTGCTCACCCTTCACAAGGGCCTTCAAAACGATGGTCTCGAATTCCTCAGGGCCGTCCTCAGTTGAATAGACCGTCAGTAAGTGCTTCTGGGTCATGATCCGCTCCACCTGTGTGACACCAGAGCCTGCATCCCCAGGCGGTTCCTCCTGCGCCAGCCACATGGACACCGCTCCGCCCCAGGCCACAGCAGCCCAGCGCCTGGCATCCTCCACACCCAGAGCCCCAGTCTCCCCCACCCCCAGCCCAGCCACAAGACTGGGTCCCTCTTCCCTTCTCCCCTTAGATCCAGGAATCTAAGCCCTGCGCATACCCTTTAGAGACAGGGACCCAAGGTCTCCTTAAGGGGCCCATCCCAGGATGCTCTGCTGGTCCCCATGTCACACCTGGGCTTGCAGGACCTCAGGGTCCCCTTCAAGGAAGAAACGCTTAATCCAATCTTGGACTTCACCACGCCTGCCCCCTCCACTCCCTGGAGCCAGAGGGTCTTTCAGGATCTCTGCCAGGCAGTCCGCAGCTCCCCCAGACCCGGCCACCAGCAGGCAGGGGAGCTGATCCTGGGTGGCATTTTCTATCCGCTACAGGAAAAAGAGGTCAGGGAAGGCAGGTGTTCACCCCAGCAGGAGTCCAGCTCCTGGTCCCAGCCCCATCTCCCCCTCAGGCTCAACAATCCAGGAGTCTGGACCCAAACTCCCTCCCCCCTCAGACGGAGGCAATAGAGTCCTGGTACCTCCAACATCTTCTCATCTCCACCAATCAGGAGGAGCAGGACAGGGATGTCAATTCCAGTCCCTGAGGAGAGAAGAGTCAGTACTGGGTCACCTTCCATCAGCCTCTGCTAGGAATGGGTAACAACCATATTTCCCAGGACTCCTTGGGCAAGATTGGCTTCTTTCTAGTCCTCTGTCCTGAGGCTCACGGGAATCGCCATGTTCCTGAACAAGGGGTGAAGGGGGGCAGTTTGGGAAGACGGTAGTGCTCAACTTGTCAAGGGCGGAGGGGCTGGGGCTAAGGACCTCTGGGCTCCTGAGTGAAGCGGTCCTTGAGGCCTGAGTCATCCTGGAACTGACGAACCATCCTTGCTCCAGGATGGATGCAAGTTCTGACCAAAATAGAAGGAAATTAGGAACAGGAAGGACAGTCCAAACGCAATGACACCGAAGCAATATTTACCAACAGCAGAATCAGGGGAGGCAGTTTTCTACTCACTACAAACTACTTTACTTTCTTGACTGTTAATAGCCTGTCTCCCTATCCAGATCTTTTCTGTGTACTTATTCTACCAATTAGCTACTTTTGCAGTTTTATCCTGTCTCTCTTCCACTTCATTTTGTGTAAAAGAGAAAAATACAAAAAGCTGGAATCCTTGGAAAAAAAAAAGGAGAAGAGAAATATCTAGAAATATCTATATACCTATTAATGTACACAGAACAATCTCTTTTGATGGAGCTATTGCAGAGAATTTAAAATACCTAAATGCAATTATGGATGCCCATGCAAAGATAGTTATCCAGCTCCATCTATAATGTGAAATGCAGATGCAACTTGAAGCATGAATTGAGAAAAGTTGAAGTAACAGATGCTAAGTCTATTAGGAGGAACATGCATCAATTAGAAGGAGATGCAAGAGAAAGAAGTTTGGATTAAAGGGACAGACATAAGGAAGTGCATGTGTATGTAAATGCAAAGTGCAAGAGCCAAAGAAACACCAGAGAGGTGGAAATACAGTTGCACTGAACTTTTTAAGCAAAAAGTAAGACGGGAGGGAGAGGAAGCCGTCAGTTACTGTTCAGGGAGATCTGTGTGAGGGCATATATATTAAAAGTAATTTGTAATAAATCTCCTCTGATGTCACATGCACACACACACACACACACACACACAGGTTTTCTTAAGCTTAGAGATATAAAAGGATCAACTCCAACTGTGTAAAGCTGATCTGCCCAGCAATCTGGGGTAACAGACCTGCTCTGTGTCCTTCGTGTGGAAATGGCTTCACTTATTTACAATCATAGCTGCACCACCCAACAGGCAGCTTGACCGGCCATTAAAAAACAAGGGGAACGCTGGCAAAGATGAAGAAAAACTGGTCCCATGAGTGGACACTTATGTTTTCAAAATGGAGCTGTCTAAAAGCAGCAGCTTTGGGTTAATAGTCTCAGCCTGCACCTTCGCTTCTGAGTCCTTTTCTCCCCTGTCCTTAGTAATTCCTTCATTTCACTTCCCTATACTTGATTTCCTGTTCTGTTTCCACCCAGGTTATTTTCCCCATGGAAGGTTATCATCCTTTCCTCTTTACAGACTCCTGCATCTGCATCGCTGAAATTATCCCGAGGGTCGCTTGTCTGCATCCCCGTGTTGAGATGTCACATACTGTCAATCATTCCGTCAAAACAATTTATTTCCCGTTTTGGCCCGAGGGTTGTTTACAAACTGCAGCTTATACAGCCATGTGGATGGAGCCACAGAAACCACCTCAAATATAAGATCCAAACTCTCGATACGCCACCTGCGAGGTGGATTCTCTTCAGCTAAGGCGCCCAGCAGTGGGTGGTTCCGCACTGTGACCCACACAAGGAGCCCTGGGGTGCGGGCAAAAGGCTTCTGGTGGCCTGAAACACATGTCCTGACATGACCCTGCTGCCGTAAGTGGGCCCAGGGCGCTCAAAGTTCCCGCAGCCCACGCGTTCGTGTGTCTGACAACTGCACATAAAGACGGAACTTTAAAAAGCAAAACTGCTGGGAGAAGGGGCTGGATGCTAAGCATCTTTTCCTTGTAAGCCAGCGTTCCAGAGCCCCGGCTATGCTCCCCGGGGCGCACTCACCCGCCACGCCCGCCTTCTGCTGCACCACGTAGGACTCAAAGCTCCGGCGGAAGTGGTTCTCACCGCCCAGGTGGCCGTGAGTGCCGTCGTCCACCAGGAGGAAGGCGGAGTAGTTGTAGTCCAGGGGAACCAGCACGCTTTCCACGGGGTCTCCACTCCATCTGTACTTCGCGGGGAACAAGCCCTGGGGGGCAAGTGGCTAGACGGAGGGTTTTTCTGTCAGGGACCAGAAGCCTGATAGCCGCTGCTTATCCTCCACATCCCCCAGCCTCTGTCCTGTCTGACCCGGGAGCCCAGCCCCAGCCTCTTCCTGAGCCCCTGGAGTCCTGGCCCCCAGGTCCTGCCTCCTCCCTCAAAACCCAATATCCCCGCCCACAGGTCCTTAACTCCTCCCTCAAACCAGGGACAGCAGGGCCCTAGTCTCCTCCCTAAGCCTAGGGAGTCAGGGCCCCCAGCCTCCGCCTCAGACACAGGAATCAGGCCCCAGGCCCTCCCCTCAGACACACAGTCCAGACCCCAGCCTGCTCCCTCAGACCCCGGGAGTCCAGGCCCCTGGTCCCATGTTTCCCAGGAACTTGCCTCCACCTTGGAGTTGATAAGGGAGTCTCTATTCTGAACCATGCCCCAGGGGGCCACACCCATGGCCACCACCTTGGTGCCCCCTGGGCTGGCCATCTGGTGATCACGCACAGCCACACCCACGTGCCTGCCAATGCCTGTGTGCAGCCCCTCGGTGACAATCCAGGCCCCTGCACAGACACAGAGAGCGGGTGAGGTGCAGAGATGGAGCTGGGGAGAGTCAGAGAGGGAAGGGCTGGAAAGAAGGGCTAGACGGAAACCCACCCACCCGGGTCGGGAGACAGCATTCCGGAGAAGGGGGAGACGGGCACCTTGGCCAGAGGCCAGAGCCCACCCCAGTCACCTGTGCTCTGGGCAGCCCGCACCAGCCCACGTCGGAGCAGGTCCTGCAGCCGGGGCTGGAGTTCCTTGCCCCCCGAGCCCCCCAGCACTGACACCACTAGGTTCGGGGGCCGGAAGCCCCACATGTGTGTGACCAGATTATAAACTGTGGCTGGATCCGTGCGGTCAGAGAGCCGAAGGAACTGTGGACACAGAGGAGAGAACGTGATTGGGTGAGAGGAGCCAGGGAAGAAGGGGACAGAGACCCAGAGAAGACTACAGATGGGTGGAGAGACAAAGACCCAGGGAGACAGGAAGATGGGCAAGGGCAATGGAGAGACTGCATCTAGTCAGGCACTGGGCCCTGGTTCTGGAAGCCCCTGAGGCATACAGCACCCCTCACCCACCCAGGCCCTTCCCAGTACGTTGGCCTCACTTTGCTGGGCTTCTGGTTGCTTCCCATGAAGTCCACGTCCCCGTAGGCATCGGTGAAAGACTCCGTGGTGTGTTTGTCAGCTTCCCACGAGGTCACCACAGCAGCCCCAAAGGCATCCTCCACTGCCACTGACAGGTGGGCGCTCCGCCGATGCCCACACTGGCACAGGGTCCCTCTGGAAGGAGGGGGAGCATGAATCCCAGGAGTGTCCCCTCTAACCCCAGGCTTCCTGTAAAGCACCCCTACTCCTGCTCATCCCCCAGAGGCTGCCACACTGACCCCCACACTGTCTGCCCCGGGGTCCAACCAGCCTGAGGGACAGGTTGAGGCGGGAGGGTCGAGCCAGTCCCCAGTCGCCAGGAGGAAGCAACAGTGACTCAAGTCAACCTGAGCTGGGAGGTCATGGCGGTGGGGGGAGGGGGGAGTCCTGCAGCCCCCTGTCCGAAGCCTTCACCATGAAACGAAATCTTCAATGATGGTTTGGGAGCGAGCACAGGCTAACAACTGAGGCAGCAGCATGACTCAGGGCCAGGGTCTTCACCGCTCTGAGCGTAAACTTCCTCCTCAGAGGACAAGCCAGTTACAACACAGAGCGCCTCAGGGCTCTGAGAAGCCAACCTCTAACCCCTAACCCTGTGCTTCCTGAAGTAAGGACCACATACCCACCACCCAGAGCTTTAAATGCCTGAGTAACAGCGGGAAAGTCATTCCTTTCTCAGTTCTGACTACAGTCAGCGGGTGCGAGACTCTCCCCCAGGTCAGACCCTCGTGACTCTTCCTTTGGAAAGGGGGCTGCCAACCGCGCCCAGATAATGTTAATGCACTTTCATTGGGATTTGTTTTTTAGAGCTGCTTGCTTCTCTTGGTGGCAAATGGAACAGATCCGCATATGTCCTCCCCCAAAGACAAGCGCAAGTATCCCTTCCTATCTCATCGCGATTGGCCCCCGAGTTTCAAAGACCCAGGAAAATGGTTTGTAGATTGAAGAGTTTATTTGAAAATGTATCTGCAACCTCTTTGGGCTCAGATTCCAGAAAGTGTTCAGATACTGGGGCGACCTGTATTTACATAAGTGGGATGAACTGTGATCATTTTACAGAAAGACCGAAGGGACCTGGATTTGGCAAAAGTTGTGAGGACTCTGAAAGAGGGCTCACCTACCACATACTCCAGGGACAGCGCATGCTTGGTCCAGCTGCCGCCAGAGTTGAGAATGGCCGTGAAGGGTACAGCCCATCACCTCTGGGTCTGTTTCCCGGACCATGATGTGGCCAGCTTACCGACTTAAACCTTTTGCTCACTCAACCCCATTCCTGGGTGTACTCAATCCCTTCCATCTAACTCCCACAAGCTCTTCCCAGAAGAACTTTTTCATGGAATGTTCCAGAACTTGAGATATCCACTACATGGCCCCTAACAACATAACGGTCTTTAAATTAAAATTAATTTAAAGCAATTAAATCTGTTCCTTGAGCTCTGGTCACATTTCAAGAGCTCGGTCAGCCACCTGTGTCACAGGCTGCATCCAGAGAATGTTCCCACCATCAAGAAAGCTCTGGTGGAGGAGGATAGCAGACAGCCCTGCCAGCTTCTCCCCTCCCACCCTCTTCCCTCAGTGTGGCCAGCAAACCAAGAATTGTCCCCACAAGATCAGCAATAACCTGCCCATCCCCATGCACAACGGTCTCTATTCAGGGCTCATCACCTTTATCTCAAAGGGGCTGTGGCTGGAGAAAATCTAGTCATGGCAGAGCACACCCCTCCCCTTCTGCCCCCCTCTCTCAGATCCCTGCTGGCTCTGCCCCTGCCTCAAAGAAGCTTCCTATCCCTCCCCTTACTTCCCCTGAGCCAGGGGCTCCCCAGGGGGCATCCAATGTCCCTACACAGTCTCAAACCTGATGCCTTAGGGGCAGTGACTTAGGTGAGTGACTGGAAGGACAGAGCCTTCCTTACATGGGGAACTAAGGAACTGCACTGGAGCCTGCGCTGCCATGAGGCGGCCATGGCATTCAGGGATGGGCTTTGAAAGTACTCGTCCAGATGATAAACACAACAAAAAGGAACCCAACTGAACGGGGAAAAATCTTTGCCCTATACACAAGTGATGAGGGTCTGATAACAAAGCTCCACAAAGATCACACAACTTAACAAAAACAAGTCAAGAAGTCCAGTCAGAAAATGGGGAGGAGATGGGAAAAGACATTTCTCCAAAGAGGAAATACAAACGACCAGCAGGCATATGAAAAATGCTCATCACTAATCAGGAAAATGCAAATCTAAACCACAATGAGACACCACCTTACACCAGTAAGAATGGCCCACATTTAAATAAAATGGGCAACAACAAGAGCTGGCGTGGACGTGGAGAGAAAGGAGCACTCTTACACTGCGGTGGGAGTGCAAACTGGTCCAGCCACTATGGAAAGCTCGTGGACCCTTAGACCACTGAAAATGGGACCACCATTTGATCCAGGGATCCCCCTACTGGGAATCTACCAAAACACTCATTCAAAAGACCCAGATGTTTATTGCAACACTATTTACCATAGTGTTGCAAACAACACAAATGCCCCCAAAGTAGCCAAATGAATCAAAAAGCTGTGGTACATGTACAAATGCAATATTGTTCATCAATCAAGAAAGACAAACCTGTGACATTCGCAGCAACATGGCTGAAGCTAGAAGAAATAACTGTAGCAGAAATAAACTGATGCCTCCCGTGAGTATGAACACAGGCCCACAGGAAAGAGAAATATGTACGGTGTCACTTATATGAGAGAGACAGGGAAGACAGACAGACAGGTAAGTAAAACTTAAAACTATCCGCAGAACTGAAATATAGAGCAAAAGTAGGGGAGGGGGGGAATAGGGGGTGGGAGGACACAAAAGACTAAGATGATGGCGCATGGGTGACAGGGAGGTGGGAGAAGGCTGGGGCTGACAAGGATGTAAAAAAATAAATAAAAATACTCTTTGACACCAAGGGGAAAAAAATAGGAAAAGAGCGAGCATGGGGTTGCCAGTCTGCGGCCTTGCTGACCAGTTTCCCCTGTGGCATCTCACCCGCTACCACGGCTATCACTACCAGGGCTTCTCAGATCCTGGGTGGAAGCTCCAGCCTCAGAGCTCCAGGCAGCCCTGGCTCCTGGGCCCCCTCCTGCTCCTCTGTGACTCCCCCAACCAAGCCCTGCACCCACAGTCCTGAGCTGGGCCCTGCAACATTTCCCGAATCTGCTTGTTCTCCTGGGGTGCTCGTCCAGGGGAAACCATACTGTGACCTATTGCCCTCCCACCCCCTTACCACCCATGCTCCAAAGCCACGGTCCCCAACTCAGCCCTTCCGCCCCCTGGACCTCTGCCCTGACCCCCGATCTCCAGGCCCCAGTCTGGCCCCGCTCAGGCCCTGCCCCTCACCCAGAGCCTCCAGCAGCTTCCTTCCTGGCTTTCTCACCTGCTCCCCCTCACACAGGCCCTGGGTCTGTCCTCACCTGAGCCAAGCCTCTCCTCTCCAGCTCCCTGAGGTCCCAGTCCTGCCCATCCCAGCCCCAGCCCCAAGGGGAGGCTGCCCCACCTCCTCTGGGGCCTCTCAGCCCTGACCTGCTCTCCCCTCCCTCCCACCCCCCTAAGCTCCATGACCAGGAAGCAGCACCACCTGCTGTTCCCACCCTTGGGGCCATTTTCCGCAACCATCAATCTCCAGCTTCAAGCGTCAACTCAAGTGGGGTCCACCCAGCAGCAGCTCCTCACCTCGCGTCTGTTTGGTCCACAATGAACACCCTGCATGTCTTCTTCTTGAAGGTCTTGGGGATCCAGCCCTGGGCACAGGAGCAAGGAGAGTGGGGACCCAGCTCAGCAGGGGGACGCGAGGAGTCTCGCAGCCTAAGCGCTGCCCTGGGATCCGGGCATCTGGACCCCAGCACCCTCCGCCCCAACACTTGGGACTTGACCTCCTCAGCTCCTGGCTCCCACCTGTCCCCAGAGACCTGGCCTCATCAGCCCCCTCCTCCTCTGATCCAGGAGCCCGGGCATCCAGCGCCCTCTGATCCAGGCTGAGAGGACAGGCCCCTGGCTCCCTCTTACAGTAGTATTGATGCCCCACTGCTGTATCTGCTCCATCTCCAGCTCCGCCATGCTGCTGCAGCTGTGGAAACAGCACCGCTGCCTACACCGCCTCCGGACCGGGGTTCTTAAATCACCCAGGACAAAGCCGATCCGCCCTGCCCCGCCCCACTTCAGCCTGGGTGGGGCAAGGTCATGGCCCAGAAGTCATGGGTGCATTTCCTGGGAACAGAGTTCTGTCAGCCTCTCCAGGCCTGGCATCCACTTCAAACATGTTCCCATCTACCCCCCATTCTTCCATGGTGGGGCGTCCCCCTCATCTCTCTCCTGTTCCTCCCAGGTGCCCCAGTCTCCCCAGTTGGCCCATGGAAAGACTAGCTGTGGTCTCTGCTGCTGCCAGACATGAACTTGCCTATGGTTCAGAGTCAAGGGTCTTCCCCCCACTCCCCAGTGGTCTAGGAGAGACCCCACCCCTTCACCCACAAGCTCCCCAGATGGGAGGGAGGAGCAGGAGGTGAGGGGCAGGTGGGGACTCACCCAGAATAACTCAGGGCAGAGAGTAAATTTAATCACAGAGAGGGGAGGGAAGGACACTGTTGGCTGGGATGTGGGGAGGGCAAAGGTGTGAGGTTGAGGACTTCTGAGAGGCCTCAGAGGGGTGTCTCGAGCCGGGCATAAGGGCCAGAGGAAGGTAGCAATGAGACAAAGATGGAGAGAGGAAGATGATGATGATGGTGCTGATGCCTCCCTTGAGTATGAACGCGGGCCCATAGGAACGGAGGCCACCTGCAGGAAGAGGGTGAAGATAGCTCCGATGAACAGCACTGTCGTAGGCCCAGCCTCAGACACAGCACAGAGGCCACATACAGGAGGAAGATGAGGAAGTGTGCGCTGAACATGGGTACCAAGGTCCTAGATTTAGCCACCAAGGCCTTGGTGGGGATGAGGAGGAGCTCAAGATCAGCCACCATGTGAAACCCACCAATCCCTAGGTCACAAAAACTCTGAGTTGGACTTCCCAGATGAGTATAGAACAGAAACGTGGGGTTGGAGGCACACACCTGTAATCCTAGTTACCTGGGAGGCTGAGGCTGGGGATCACTTGAGTCTGCGGGTTCAAGATAACCCTGAGTAACATCCGAGACCCAGTCTCTTAAATAAAACCAGAAACTTGTCCTCATTCCTCCTCATTTCTGGCTCAGAACTTCGCATCCCTGCTGACTGCTGATTCACCTCTGCCTCTGGCAGGTGGTCACTGCCCTGACCCACTCTCCATCCGGGTAATGTTTGCTGGGTGCTGCTATCCTGGCTCCTTCCTCCTCCCACCTGGAAATGGATCCTGTTCAGCCTGTGGCCCGTTCTGCTTGCAGAGGTCAGTAGAACTGATAGTGGGTGACATGGCTGGAAAGGGAACCTGAAATGGAAAAGGCTTCTTTGCTCTAAAGAAGCTGGAAAGCTGGTCCCTGGAGAAAGCTGAAGACCCGGATAGCTGACTTTGTATTGGTATTTGCTGGAAAAGTCTGTAGGAACTGGGACTAGCCGAGGACGCTGGAGCTGAACATGTCACCATCTTCTGGGATGCAAGTGGCTGTAGGACCTCAAGCGCAAATGTGGAGAAGCTGAGACTTGGACTTGACTGGACTGTGTGGGGAGAAAACCTTGGCTCGCCCCTGCACCCCAGTCTTGAGGACCCTTTACTTGTTTACTTGTTATAAACAAATTCTGCGTGGTCACTTTAAGAAACTGGTTTGCTTTGAAAGGACTGGGCAGGCAGGGACTGGGGTGTCACTCATGGTGATGGAACCTCTGACTCCCATCAGCTGGGAGGACCCATCTCCCTAGTCGTAGAGCATCCTTTCCCCATTACCTTCCTCCGTGTCCCCCCAATTTCTGTGAGGGTTCCTTTCCTGACATCATCCCTTCTCTCACCTCCCCTGTAGCCATGTGTACAGCAGGAGCGTGTGGTGGCCATCGGGAGCCACGTCTTGCTTGCCTGGGGCCTAGGTTTTGGCCCTGCTGTCTGTGTCTCTGCACACAGTCATCAGGCGACCCATCTTACTGGGGCCTCTGCGGCAGCTCTAGTTCACCAGCCTGGGCACCAGCTGCTCGCCGCACCCTGTGTCTTTTCCGTCTTGGCTTCTGGCTACTGTATCCCACACCGCCACTGTGGAGAGCAAGACCCCCCCCCCCTGGGGTGCAGGGTCCCAGCCCCAGGAACTACAAACCTGGGACCTTCAAGATGCTTCAGAGACCCACATGCCCGACCTTCACCTCAGGCGCCCCGACCGCTCTCCCCCGTGAAAGCCTCTCTCTTCCTGCTAGAAAAAGAGACAGGAGAGGCCCTGCCACCCCGTCCCATGCAGCGCCCTTTCCTAAGGCTACACATCCTGACTCAGACCAGCCTTTCCCCTCCGACGGCCACTGCTGAGCGCTCCTGGCCACGTCCCAGATGGCACCTCAGCTCACCCCACGCGAAGAATGCAAATATTCAGTGGCTGAGGCGCTATCCCGACAGCGCAATGAGTGGTCCGCAGGGCGCGTGTCCTCCATGCCATGGCCCTTGGGTGGCTGTTTCGTTCCTCTCCATCAAGGTGATGGCATCCTGCCAGGCGCTTTTGATCTTCACATACATTTTACAGTTAACGTGTGAGGGTCCACAAAATTTATGCCATTATTTTCATAGGAATTACATGGAATCTGTAGATCAGATTGGGGAGACTTGATTTATGATAGTTGAGTCCTCTGAGTCATCAACATGTTCTAGTTCTTCCTTTTCAGGGATTATTCTTTGCTATTCTTTGTTAAAAGCCTTGTTATTCTTTGTTACACTCATTCCCAGGAATTGCATGCTCTTTGATATTGTTGTATTTTTGAATCATTTCAGGGTTAGGGAGAACAGGAAGTATGGGCCCCTCTAATTGCTCTGCGAGCACTGTCAAATGCTTGTTTAGACCGAGGTTCCGAGAAACTTGGGTGTGACAAGCAGCCCTTTTTATTGCTAGGAAACTGTCTGTGTGGCTGTAGGTACGGGCCTGTCCAGTCAGGCCGTTTGCGGTGGGTATGTGGACTCCTGCAAGAGCAACAGCAGATGTAACCATAACCAAACTACGTCTCCATCCTGGACGACCCAGTGAGTCGGTGTAGAGCACCTGTTCTTGTGGCTGTGTCCTTTCATTTTGGAAACTGTCAATGCAGAGGGCAGAAGGGCACGATGCACTGCTTGGCATTCATCACCCATCTTCAGTGACCAGCAATCCTGACCTTCCTGGTGCTCTCTCTCCACCACCACACTGGCTATCATCCATTATTTTGAGTCCTATGTTAGAGTTATCATTTCCCAGTAAATCTGTCAGTACATGTAGCAACATGAATACTGCTGCTTCACGAGGGCAACACACTAAATCAAGGCACTGCTTAGGGGAAGACAGAGCGTCGTGGAGTCTGACTGACAGTGACCAATCAGCTTACCATTTGGGAGAGCCGGGCCTTCTTTCATTATGGAATGACCATATGCGGCATCAACACTAGGGGCCAGGACGGGCGGACAAAGTGAAAAACCATACACTGTAATCACCAGGAAGGCAAGGGGGTTAGGATCAAAGATGTTATTGGAACTAGAAACTAGGTCATTTGTTCTGTTATTTCCAGTCATCAGAGTCTTGCTGATGCTTCTTTCTGTATCGCTTAATATGTTCTTCCATCTTCTGTATTAATTAGAACTTAATTAGAAGTTAGTAGCTTACAAGGCTGATTCTTGGTCCACCATTCCAGCAGGAATACCTCAGGAGGCGGCTCTCCGGCATCCAGGCAGACCTTACTCATTCCTTTCCATCTTCCCTAATAAACCTGCTGCGTGCTGATGGACGGTAAGAAAAGTGCCCCTGAGGAGGGGTTCTAGTTCTTTTCCCAGGAGGGAAAAAATTCTGACTGTGAAGCTGGCAGTACAGATACAGCAGTCCCGGCTCCCCACTGACTAGTGGTCAGGAGACCCCGCTGCTACGGGTGCATCTTTGTTATGGGCGGAAGTACCTGTGACCAGAGAGAGTCCTCCCCAGACACCCCTGCCCTGCACCGGGGGCCATGAGCACCAGAAGAGTGCTGAGTCTGCCCCTTCGTTCGCCAGCTGTAAACACAGCGTTTCACCCGCTGTGTCTTCATCACGGAGGTGTCTTCCTCTGCCGGGGGACCCGGCTCCTCTCGACTCACGGCTTAAACGGATCTGCCCCGGCAGGTCCAGGCAGCTCCTCCCCCTGGGCCGCGGGTCTCCTCTTAAGCCCGTGGCCGCTCCACGCTGCTGATGCCAATAGATGAGACACTGATGGGTTTGGTCATTGTCCTGCTGTGAGCTGATTGGGAGCCCCACGGCCTCCTCCAGGCCCAGAAACGCTCCTCAGAGGCCGTCGGGAGATGCTGGGTGCGCGGGGCAGCCCGCTGGGCACTGTGTAGCCGGCCCTGGCTTGACCAGGAAACCCTTCCCTTCCTTGGTTGGGTTGCCAGTGCTGACCCGCTGCCCTCCTCCTCCTCCTCCTCCCGTGCCGCCGGCCCCGGGAACTGTGAGCGGTGAGAGGCAGCCAAACGCCTCACACGGCCTCACCAGGGAAAAGCTGTCTTCAAAGCCGCCACTACCAGGGCCGCCCCGCGCTAGACCGGCCACAGGAACAGGGCGTGTGAGGGCGAGGAGCCGTGAGGCCCAGGGCCGCCCATGCCCCTGACCACTCACCCCGGAAGTCTCTCCAAGTCCCGGCCCCCAAAGCTGCAGCGTTTCCGTCCCTCCCGAGTCCCAGCGGCCGGGCGCCGCCCTTCTCCTCGCTCAGGCCTGAAGCGGCCTTCTGGGCGCATCCCCCGTGGGGCAGCTTCTGTCCTCTCAGGACCCACTCACCGAAACTTGCTCCCGCGAGCCGCCCTTGTCAGGGTCACCGTAACCAGGCTCCGTTCCAGCGAGCCGCCCTCTCAGGGACAGACGGAAGCCCGGCCAGGTCTCCACAGCGCGCGGCTCTCCTTCCCTCTCAGCCTGGCTGAGCCCGGAACACGCGCACGCCCTGTTTTCCTCAGGCCTGGCCGAGCCCCCGCTCCCTGCGACCACCGCACGTGTGCTCTCTCACCT
>PVHY01029316.1:0-14382 GCA_004024945.1 Uropsilus gracilis | reverse complement strand
AACAAACAAATATTCCAACGTAAATAACTGCTCTAGCGTTGTGAGTAAATTCATCCTTTTAGGCTTCTCTTACACCTGGGAGATTCAGATCCTCCTCTTTTCAGTCTTCTCTGGGACATACATTCTGACACTACTTGGAAACCTGTGCATTATCTGTGCTGTGATATCGGACCACAGACTACAGACTCCAATGTACCTCTTGCTGGCCAATTTTTCATTTCTGGAGATCTGGTATGTCACTTCCACTGTCCCTAAAATGCTAGCTGGTTTTCTCTCTGAGACCAGCACCATCTCCTTCTTTGGCTGCTTCCTCCAGTTCTACTTCTTCTTCTCCATGGGCACCACCGAGACGTTCCTCTTGTCTGCCATGGCCTTTGACAGGTACCTGGCCATCTGCAGGCCCCTGCACTACCCCACCATCATGACAGCTCAGCGCTGCATCAGGATGGGAGTTGGCTGCTGGCTGTGTGGCTTCATCTACTTCCTCTTGCCTATTTACTTAATCTCTCAGCTGCTTTTTTGTTGTCTTAATGAGATTGACCACTTTCTGTGTGACCCAGGACCTCTTATAAAGCTGTCATGTATGCCAGCTCCTGGAACTGAGATCACCTGTGCCATCTTTAACTCAGTCCTCATCTTCTTCACCCTCTTCTTCATCATCAGCTCCTACAGCCTGGTGATCAGTGCCGTTCTGAGGGTCCCCTCGGCAGAAGGCCGGCGCAAGGCCTTCTCCACCTGTGGCTCCCACCTGGCCGTGGTGTCCTTGTTCTATGGCTCTGTCATGATTGTGTATGTGAGCCCAACAGCTGGCAATCCAGCAGGAATCCAGAAATTTGTGACTTTGTCGTATTCTGTACTAACTCCACTTTTCAACCCTGTAATCTATAGCCTCCGGAATAAAGAGATGAAGGAGGCTTTGAGAAGATTATTCAGCACTGCCAGATTTAGTCAGAGGCATGGGAGAAATCTTTGAGATAATTGTGTTTATGACTAAAATAATGCATGGGAAGTAAATAACTAAAGTGTTGCTATTTAGTTCTTTTAACTAAATTTTAAAATATATTTTCCTGTCAACAACATGATCAAATTTTATAAATTGTTATAAAGGCAACTGCATCCAAAGTCCTAAGTTTAATTTACTAATAAAAATGTATATTAATTTTCATTTCTTCAAATGAAAAAGATTGCTTACTTTGCAGCATCAAGATTTATACTAGTTAAAATTTTACTCTCTACATTATATGCACATATACACAATAAACTTTCTTAAGTGTTGCTAGTGAATCTCAAGTGGTACATACAAAATGGGCAAAGGAACAATTTAATGTGATTTTTAGTCAATTAAATATAACAAGATGGAGTCATCTGTTTCTCTCTAAACATTTATTTAAAATAGCTAATCTCGTCTAAAATAGCTACATTTCTTTCCATTTTTCTCACCAAGATTTAGTACTCTGAGTATTTAGATCCAGATAGCTGGCTATGTTTCTCCCACCATAATTCACTTTAAGAATTTCATGGAAAGAACTGTCACAGGATGGAGCATGTATTGTCTTTCTTGATTCACCATTTGTGCCTTTTCAGGTTAGAAGGCAGTTACCAAAACTCCCAGGTACTGTTGAAATTACAGAATTCTTAGATTTGTTTCTGTAAGTACTAGAACACTGATATCTCTTTATCTTTTGGGTTTTGTGTTTTTTTTTCCTTTTATTATTATTTTTATTGATTACACATATGTTTTACAACATTGTATACCCCGGGATTCTCCCATCACCTTGTCACCCATGAACCATCAACTTAATCTATAAGAATATTCTTTGAGGACATTTGACAAATGCTTATACATGTGTAACCCATGTCCTTATCAAGATAAGGAATATTTCTATCACCAGGAAATTTGTTCATGTCCCTTTCCAGTCAATCACAGCTCTCATGTTGCAGAAGCAGCTTTCTTAAAAAAAAAAAAAAGCAAAAAAAAACCCCAAACAGAAAACCTTTCCAGAATTTTGCAACAATAGAATCAAATATTGCATACACATCATGTTTTTGAGATTCACCTTTTTTTTGCAAGTGTTAATACTTTGTTCCTTTGGTATCAGGGAGTGGTAAGTAGTAGATATAATTTGTTTCCACAGTTCAGGCACAGTTTATTTGTGGTTCTTTCCTATTAATAGCCACTGTCACTAATGCTGCATGTTCTTGAAAGTCTTTTCATGAAAATAAGTTTTTGCATATTTTGGGTAAGTACCTAGAAGTGGAAATCTGTGTCAGTTGGTAGGCATATGCTCAATACACTACCTTAGTTATGAAATGTCTCTTCAAAAAATTCCTCCTTCTTTATGTCTTTATTATCATATTGTAGTTTTTTTAAATTTTTTTATTTTTTTTTTTAATTTTTTATTAATTTGTCACAATTGTGCATTAATTGATCCCTCCTCCTCCCTAATTGATCCCTCCTCCTTCCTTTTTATTATTATTATTTTAAAGTTTATTCCGGTTGACAATTTAGGCCATAGACATGTACATGAAATTTCCATAAAAGGAATGAGTATGTGGGGGGTTAGGAGGGGTGAGGAGGGGAGGGAAGGTGGTGTGTGGTCCCCAGGGAATACAAAGATGTGAAACATATAAATAAAAAAATAAATAAATTAAGAAAAAAAGAAATCAGTACAATTTCCACGCTGGGGAGAAGCAGCTCTCCTGCCTGCCTGGCACAATGCAGATGGCTCTCTTTTTCTTTCTCCATTCCCTAATAACCCTGTCCCTTTTTTTTTTTAATTTAATTTAAAATTTTTTAAATTTGCATATGTATGTATATTTATATTTATATTACATTAGTCCATTATTTTGTACCCCTGGGCTTTCCCACTTCACTAACATTTGTTAACCATTCTGATCTTTTGTGCTCTTCACCTTCCCACCTTCTTCCCCCTCCTCCTCTCAGGTTCCATGGTTCAGTCCCATTGGTTGTTTTCATTCTTTCTTATTCATTTGTTTGTTTTTCCCTATATCCTGATATCTCATTATCTTTATTGAAATGTTTCTCATTCCACAAACAGACTTTAAAAACATTGGTAATCCCCCTCTCTTCAGATCTTGGAAACTACATATCTACTTTTTGTTTCTTGGATTTATGGATTTTGGAGAGTTCATATAAATAATAGCATATAAGACTTCTTCCACTCTGCATAATGTTTACAAAATTAACTTATTTTGGGGCATTTTAATGAGTGTTTTCTTACTCTTAATTATTGAATATATTCCTTTTTGTTTATCTATTCTACAACTGAGAGACATTTGATTTGCTTGCTTTATTGGATGATTATAAGATAGACATAATAAGTTTTTGTACGAACATGTATTTTCACTTTCTTAGGGTTTGTCTGTTGGAATAGAACATAAGCTAAATAATGCTACCCCAATATACTCACTTCCTAACCCCAGAACTTTTAACTATATTACTCTACACAGCAAAAGAATTGTAGTTCTTACCTAGGTTATGGAACTTGCAATGGGAAAATTTTCCTAATGAACCCCATTAAATCATATATGTCCTTAGGAAGTACCTTACCAGGGGCACTAAGATGGAGAAGCTCATAGATGTAGCATTACTCTTTCTTTCTTTTTTCTTTTCTTTTCTTTTGAAGACAGAGGAAGTAGTTCTCTAGTCAAGCAGTTCTGATGGCTTCTGGAACCTAGAGAATGCAAGCCAATATAGATTTTCCCCTAAAACTTTAAGACGGTCTACCACCCCACAGAAACTTTGACGTTTACCGGATAACTTCCATGTTGCACTTCATACAAGCAGACTTTAAATATCCTCAACTGTTAGAGTCTCTATGCTTATGGAAATTTCATTATGACAGTAAGATAAAGTAAACAAACAATATAATTCCACTCAACAGTAAAATAAAGCTTGCTAAATAGCCTAATATATAATGATTGCAAAAAACTTACATAGAACAAAAGGACACATACAAAAAGAATAATTTTTAAAAATCTATTTATTATTTTACATCATTGATTTTTGTACAGTAATTGGTTTCTCCTCTCAGGTGTAGTTCTCACACCACTACATCACCCATAAACCATCACTCTATAGTCCTTTATGCCCCTCTCCCCAGTTTTCACCTCTCTCACTTCTCCTCCCCAGCTATATACTATAGATCTATGGTCAGTTTACAAGTTTTACAATTTCCCTCATGATTTGTTCTTCCTTAAATTCTTCCTATAGGTGAAACCACCATATATTTCTCTTTTTCCTTCTGATTTATTTTGCTTAACACATTTTTTCTAGATCCATCTATGTTACCACAGATAGTATGACTTTAAATTGCTTGATTGCTGAATAGTATTCCTATATGTGTGTGTATATATATATATACATATAGGAATATATATATACATATAGGAATACTATTCCTATATATATATATATATATATATTTCATATATATATATTAGAAGTTTTTTTTGATCCATACTTCATTTTAGGACATATAAATTATTTCCATATTTTGACTGTTGTAAATAATGCTGAAATAAAAATAAAAGTGCAGGTTTCCTTTTGAATTAGAGTTTTTGTGTTCCTTGGGTAGAAATCAAGGAGAGGAATCATTGAACCATGTGGTAGATCTATTGTAGTGTTTCAAGGAAATTTCATACAGCTTTCCATAATAGGTGACTAGTTTACATTATCACCAGCAGTTCATTTTCCTCCAATCCTTGCCAGCATTTTTTGTTTCAAATTTTTTTTTAATATTGGTCACTTTCAATGGTGTGAGATGATATCTCATTAAGGCTTGGGTTTTCATTTCCCTGGCAATTGGCGATGTTGATCATATTTTCTTATGTCTTACTAACAAGTATATAACCTTTTATACATAAAGTTCATAGCTCCAAATAAAATGGTTCATGAGGCACACATAAGAAATTGGGAAGGGAATTCAAGCATAACACAAAAGAAAGATGCCAATGCAAAAGTGAAGAGAAAGAAAGAACAAATCACAAAACACCCCCTAACAATAAGATGGAACAAATATTTATATCTCATAAATTATCCTAAATATTAATGACATGAATTCACCAGTTGATGATATGAATTCACCAATTATAGGTGCAGGTTGCCCAAACAGTTCAGAAAGCAAATCCAACATTTTATTGCTTACAGGAAATTCATCAGCTTCTATTGTTTGCGACATGGCTTTAACTGATGGGAATTATGCTAAATGAAAACAAGCAAAGCAGAAAAAGAAAGAGAAAAATCAGATGGTTTCACTCATGTGTGGGCTATAGAAAAACAAAACACAAGGTCACACAAAACCAAACAAAAATCAAACCCTGGAAATATGACACTAGAACTGAGGTTGTCAGATAGGGAGGGAAAATGTAAAGATAAAATGGGGAGGACCCAATAAACTCTGGATGTTTTGTTGTTGGATAGAGTGTGGTAACATATATCTGAAGATGTATAAAATTATACCTAGACCATGTACAGTGTTATAAAACAAAGTTACTATGATAAAAAAACAACAACAACACACAAACATATTCAAATTCAAATAAAAAGGATAGACTATAAATCAATACTTGCCAAGGACAGGGGATGTAGGAACCTACAGGAGGAGGTACACACCTATGTTTACTGCAGCAATATTCACAGTAGCCAAAATACAGAAATAAACTATATAGCCTAAAATGAAATATGGATAACAAGCTCTGTAGTTTATATATGTTTAAATACTTATATTCACTAAAACATGAATACTAAACTATTACTAAAACATGTATTATATTTTAATGTTTGTTTAAAATAGAGAATCAATAATTATGCTGTTTTCTACAAGCAAAATTGACATTATATATCTTTATATAATGGAAAACTATTCAACAACCAAAAACCTAAACTCATGTAATTTGTGGCAACGTGGATGGAGATAGAAGGGATTATTTTAAGCAAATAAATCAGAAGGAAACCTCTGATGACATAGCATTGTCACAAACATCTAGAGGATGATTTACGTGTTGTTTGTGGTGATATTGTCTTGTTAGTTTAACATTTATTATTTGTTGTTATGCTTGTTTTGGATGTCCCCCATTATAATTTTTGGTCTGGGACAATAACAAATTATGGATCAAATATGGCTCATAATCTGATTTTTATAGTCAACAGCTGAGAATAAATTTTCCTATTTTGATGTGATGCTAAAAAATAAAAACCAAGAATAATATGCACCAGAGACTACATATGCCTCATAAAGTCTAAATAATTATTGTCTCACATGATACTGAAAGAAAATGTTTGTCAGTAGTTGTTCTGTGTTACCAGGAATCTAGTCTGCTCATTCATATATCTCTTGGTAGATTCAAAATAATGCTTGACGTATACTGTGTACTCAGTGAAATTTTAGTGTACCTATGTATGCATGTGTCTATAACATACATATAATACTTGAAAGTGGGGACAAGTGTAACCTTACTTCAAAACTGCATTACATTCAGCAAGGCAGGAGGAACTCAGGGTAGGGATGGGCCCAAGAGATTAAGATGATGGTTTGTGGTGGGAGAACTTTGGAGTGTACAATAATGTAAACATATATACAGCTATCACTTATATATACAAAAATCAATTTAACTAAAAAAAACTATTGCCTAAATATAAAATACTTAGAACAAAATATTTAGAAATGAACTTATAAAGGAATAAAGGATATATACACTGAAACTATAGCGCACTGATAATAGAAATTAAAGTAGCACAAATATTTGGAAATATATCCCATGTAAGTGAATTGGTAGAATTTATATTATAAAAATTTTTTTATTACACAAAGTAAGCCCTATGGATTACACCTTCAGTGCAACTCCTAGCAAAATCCAAATCACATTTTTAAGTTTTAAAAGTTATTCTAAAAGTCATATGCAACTAAAATATATTTCAAATATCCAAACAATCTTCAACAAGAAGAGTTAAACTGGGTCCTTACTTTTCTTGATTTCAAAATATATTGCAAAACTGCAGTTATTAAAGCATTATGAGTTTTGTAGTATAACAACAGACATGCAGGCCAACAGAATGAAATAGAGAACATAGTAAGTAACAAACTCATGCATACAATATCAAGTAATCTTCAGTGAAATCTTAAACAAGGGTACCAAAAATGCACAATGGGAAAATGTAATTACTCCCATGGTAGGGTGACTTAACTGATCTCTAAAGAGGGACTGTTCACTTATGCAAAGAAATCTGTTCCCCCAACAATCTGGTTAAAACTCCTTATTTGTCTTGTCTTATAATAGTGCATTTGTATGTCTGAGGGGAAGAGTAACAGAACTCTCGTTGCATCAGTGCAGAACTTAACAGACAGCATCTCTTAGTGCAGACTATATTAAAATGCATCATGCCAAGAGTATATTGAAAATATACTGAGTATGAAAACTCAGAGGTGGTGAGTGTAAATTTGGAAGGTTTAAAGAAAAGACAGGAATTATTACTAAAACATGTAAGTATTATAATTATATTTTAATGCTTGCTTAGAATATAGAATTAATAATTAAGCTGTTTTCTGCATGCAAAATTGACTTCAGCCAAAGATTCATTATTTTCTCAGTCAAACTGGAAACACCACATGGAAAATAAAACTCTTATTCTCTTCTCAGTCTGTATGACATGACTTCCCCTCTGCATTGCTAATTAGGAGCAATCTGATAAGAGTAAGATCAGAATCTAGTGAACAGAAGGAAGTATCTATTACCATTGTCTGTTCCTTCTCTGTCCTTTAATGCTTTATATTTAGAATATATTTCGATTAAATCCATAGTTATTGATCATCAAGATTTGGCTAGAATGAAGCTAGGAATTGCTGTGCAAAGCAGAATAATGTCAAAGTGTCCTTTATTGTTTTATGTATATATTCATACGTGAAAGCAAGTTTATACAAGATAAATTATGGAACAGAAGAATTACACATGGTTATATTTCCAAAGTTTCATTTGTTACATGTAAGAGATGGATATGAATAGGTTCCTATTAATATTCCTTCAACTTAATTCAAGAGATAAAGAATTCTGTGATGTATTTTGTGATCTGAGATCGTAATGTCTGAGGTAGAGTGGCAATGAGAAAGTAGTATAAAATTCATTAATCAAGAATATGTTTAACATTCTAAGATAGTCAAGAGAAATTCCACTTGATTTTTCCAAATTCTACATGTTTCATTATATAACTATCTTTTCATTTCAAATTTTAGAAATGAAAATAATACTGCGGAATACCGAGTCCTATTTTCTTACCTAACAAGTGAAAGACAAGTATTCAACTTCACTGCCATAAATAGAAGACCATTGTCAACTTTACTTCTGTTTAACCTCAGAACTTTATTTCTAATTATTAGTAATAAAATGAAATTTTATATTGACTTAGCCTGTAACATTTGTGTTCATAGTTAATAAGGTTATATGTGATGAAGATATTCCTTTATTTTGAAAAATGAAAACTGACAATCATGATTTTATTAAGTATTGAAAAATGAATGTTGCATCAAATCAAGAAATTTTCAGAAACTTAAAATATGAGATTTTTTTTAGTTCCTTTAGGGGAAAAAAGAATCCATCAACAGAATAATGAGTAATAAAGCATTTTATCTAACTTGAAATTAAACTTCAGGTTTTCTTTCTTATTCTCATTATCCCTCCATATCAGTCCCTATTATGACCTGTGCACAAATATATCATCACTTACATTCATCATTACAATCTCTTGATGTCCAATTCCCAATGAGGTTCCAATTATTGACAAAGATTTCCTTTTATTTGCATGCTGGTGACAGTTATGCTTCAGAGTATAAAGGGGTTAGATTGGAACCTAAAAAAATTTTAATTCTCTACATTTGCCTGTTCATCTGTGGTCCTGAAAATTTTTCTTCAGCTTGGCAAGCGTAGATATTTGAAGACATGGGACAAAGAGCCAATTGTGTTTGCCTAGTTTCTTAATTCAGTTAAAAGAGAGCAGAGACAGGCAATGTCCTCCACTTTCTTTAATCTCAGGTTCTCAGGTTCTGTACCCACTGTGTCTATTAGCAATTAGAAAGCACTTCAATCCTGTAGAATTTTGATCCCTGACTTTCATAGATAAAACTGGGATGGTTTTATCTTTTTGATTGTATATCCTCTTTACATCAGAGCAACCAGTTGCTTTTTTATTTTTTTATATTTTGTTTTCTTCTGATAGGATCATATTAAAAACTTCAGATAACCATTGGGTTTTATAGTTTAGGAAAAAAAATGTTTAACTCCTTCTCTTTTTTCAAAAAAAGAAACAGTACCTGAGAGGATATACTACTTGTCTAAAATTTGGTAAGATGTTAGTAGAAAGAAGTAGCAAAAGGGTTTTCTAAGTCAAATTGATATTCTGTATATAATATATAATATCTATGGACATCAGTCATTGATTTATATTTTAGGTTATTGTAAGCCTTAACATTTAGAATGAACATTTAGAATGATCTGTTTATTCAAGACAAATAGTATGAATTATTAGATATGAAATAGAAATAGTTATAACCAGTGTATGTAGTTATTAGGTATAAAATAACTAATGAAAGAAAGAAATTACTGCTGTTCTTCTAATTAAAGGTAAAACTATACCCTAAACATGGTGACTGTCTTTGAGAATTTTTTATTAACCTGATAAAATTTATTTATATTACAAGATAAAGGGTCTCAGTTATATTGTTAAAAATAAAGAAAAGTAATAGAAGAGAATGGAAACATTAAATTTTTTCATATATGAGAAAATGACTAAATTTCATAACATTTCAGGAACTGTACATAAGCTAAATTATATGGCAATGACAAGCATTGGTTTTTCTTTCTGAAAAATATTTTGAAGTGCCTTTGACTAATATTGCTGACTAAATTTTTCTCTGATTAGAAAAAGAACACTTTTACAAAGAAGTAACAGCTCACATTTCTAAATGCCTCTCTTAAAATCACTACTATACCAGTTTGATAAATTCCATTAGTTTTGGGGGGGAGAGGGTTGAATTGGAATGCACACTTTTTCATGAGATGTGACTGAAATATAGATCAAGAATCAATTCTCATTACTTTTGGTAAGTATTGATTTTAATTTTTGAGGTATCAATGAGTTAATGTGATTGCCTACATATTTCTTCTTTTACTGCTAATATAAGAGGAAACAATATTGCAACAACTAGAATAAACTCTATATAGCTTATTGACAAACATCCTTAGCCTTTTTGGTTTTATCAATTTTGATTGCTAAATTTATCAAAATTATTAATTTCAGACTCCTCAGAGCTTCCAGTGCTCCCCCATCTACCAAGGGCTTCCATCAAGATACTGCATCCAACTCTGTCCCATCACCTTGAAGACCAATCCATCCCAGGTATAGACCTTCTCTGTTTAAGTTTATTTTCTTCTTTAAGGCTAACTTTGTTTATTACTCATCTCCTCAGGGCCAGGTCAGAGTTCCTCATGCATCTTGTACCTGAAAACCAAACTCTATCTAGGCTTTAGAGACTATTGATTAAAGGTTGTGTTTAAATCTTCATTTTTACCTCACTTCAGTGGCCATATTTGTTGGTCTTTTTCAAAGATCATGCATCAGCACTGGTCTCTAGTCCATGGTGACTGAGGGATGGGGAAGAGAATTGGGGAGGAAAGAGCAGTCAGTGAAAAAACACTTCTGAAGATATTAACTCTGAACTGTTAAGGTATAGCAGCATCTGAAAATTATGCACATACCTGCTTTATTTTACCAACCAGGCATCATTTTTAGTGGTAAAAATATTGGACAAAAATGTCAGAGGGAACAGTGAGTCACTTAGCAAATTTTTCTGTTATTGCATGAATTTACCCTAAAATATTATATACCAAAATAGGAAATATTTAATTTGCTTAAGACCATCTTGTAGTGGGAACTTATTCTTCTGTAAGTCAAACAACCCCATCTTTGAATAAGTGTAGTTATCAGATGCAAAGTACTTATTCTGATGTGAAATAGTACATGAAGTACATTAAGTGACCACATATGTATATTCATTGCAGTGATTAAATATTCATAGCCTATGAAAAAATACTTTTGTTGTCTCTTGAAAGATAGTATTATTTTCTTCATTCCATATTATATGTGAGAACAATGAGCCCTAAAGAGCTAAATGGCTTACTCAGTACCATGTAGTTGTTTCATAATGTAGCTGAGATTTGAACCTGAAATACTTTCCAGTAAATTTGTTTCCATTAGGTGATGATTTTATTGGTTACAAAAAAATTTATTAACTAGCAAAACTAGCTTTGTTTCATATAGGGAGGAATGTGCTGAAGAATGAAGAGAAAAGAGATTTCATCATCTTTGCTGAAAGAGCAAGGGATAATGATAGTAATCTTTAGCAGTGAAAGTTAGAAACCTAAAGCTCTCTGCCATGCCTAGCACAGTGCTGTAAGCATTTAAATTCCTATAGTGAACTAACCAAACACTAATAAATTTATGTTGCAGAAAGGCTTAGAACTTTGATTGATGAACATCTTCATGCTACATTTTTAGAAAAGAGGTATTGATTTAAGAGACCGTTGAGAAGTCACTGAGCTAGTCTGTGCATGAGAGGGAATAAATACTTATATACATTTACACTTCACTAGTATGCTTTCTTGGGAACAAAGGGGAGAGCTAAACTTTCCTCCTATTATACCCATAACCATACAAAGGTGGAGATACGCATTTATCAAACAAATCTCAATTATTTGTGATATAAAATGTACAATTATTTTCCATTAATGCTGACTTATGGAAGAAGGTAATTTCCAAAGAAACCAATGCTAGAAACATTCTTAATAGAGTAAGATGAGAGTTTAAGTGTTACAGCAAGACAGGGTCATGAAGAGAAAAAAAGAGTCTTTTCTTCTTAGGGGAACCCTGTCGCCTGTGTAAAGAACCACCCTATTCCTGGCACACCAAAAACCTTCCCAATGCCCGCCTCTTGCCTTTTTCTCCCTCTAAGGATAATCACTATCCTCACTCTAATACTAAATACAAATATGTCAGATTTCAAACATTATTTTAAGTAGAATGTATTTTATATGCTGATTTTGGGAATACCTATTTCCTTTTGGAAACAGTTGACACCTTTTCCTCTATTTTGTTTAGTGAAGAAAAAAATGATGGATTTTGTTCTGTAAATTATATTAGCATCTACACAAATTAAAACTACTTTTCAGATATTTCTTTTAATGTTCATTTCTAATATTAATTTCTTAATCAGCTTATTTAACCTCTTACATTCATGTAACTAAAATAATCAGTTGGTAGGAATTGTCTCCACCTACCTTCCACCACTATGTCTCTTTTCTATTTTAAGATTTTTTTAATTCATTCCATACGTATATATATTTTATATCATTGTCTACATAGAGAATCTACCACCACCTCTTCACCCACAAACTATGTTCTTAATCTCTTGTGTTCATCCTCTCCCACTTTCACCCTTCTTCCCCCTCCCTTGCTTTCTGCTTTAGTTCTACTGTCAGTTTGTTCATTTTCATTTTCTCTTGTCCTTTTGTTTGTTTGTTTTCACTATATCCCACATATAGGTGATATGTGTTTCTCTTTTTCTTACTGACTTATTTTTGCTAGTATGATTCCTTCTAGGTCCATCCATGTTATCACAAATGCATCAAACTTGTTCTTTTTTTCTCTGCTGAATAAAACATTGTGTAAATATAGCAAAACTTTCTGATGCATTCGTATGTTTTGGGGCATTTAGGTTATTTCCATATTCTAGCTATTGTAAATAGTACTATGACTATTTATGACATTTCTAAAAAATTTTAGTCTTTTGTCCTATTCTGGCTCTGTTTCTTTCCTTCTGCTTGCTAGATGCTGTCTCCATTTAAGCATGCTTGAAAAAGCAAAACATATATTTGAGTAGAAACTAAAACTCTTAAAACTGAGGCACAATTAGGACATCAAATCCATTCTCAGTTCACTTATACTGATCTTAATTTTTTTTCCAACTCAGGTCACTGAAGAGAAGTTCCATCCAAAGTCAATGAGTGAGACAAATTATTCTCGGGTAACTGAATTCGTGTTGCTGGGACTCTCAAACTCCAAGGAGTTGCAGCCCTTACTATTTGTCATATTTTTACTACTCTATCTGGCAATACTGCTAGGTAACTTTCTCATCATCCTCACTGTGACTTCAGATGCACGTCTGCATACCCCCATGTACTTCCTGCTGGCCAACCTCTCTTTTATAGACATGTGTGTTGCTTCCTTTGCCACCCCCAAGATGCTTGCAGATCTCCTGGTAGAACGCAAGACTATTTCTTTTGATGCCTGTCTGGCTCAGATTTTCTGTGTTCATTTATTTGCTGGCGGTGAAATGGTGCTCCTTGTATCGATGGCTTATGACCGCTATGTGGCTATATGCAAACCCCTCCACTACATGACAATCATGAGCCGCCGTGTGTGCATTATTCTCGTCCTCATTCCTTGGTTTGTTGGCTTTGTCCATACTACCAGCCAATTGGCATTTACTGTCAACTTGCCTTTTTGTGGTCCTAATGAGGTTGATAGCTTTTTCTGTGACCTCCCTCTAGTGACCAAGTTGGCCTGCATAGACACTTATGTCATCAGCCTACTCATAGTTGCAGACAGTGGCTTCCTCTCTCTGAGCTCCTTCCTCCTCTTGGTTGTCTCCTACACTGTGATATTTATCACAGTTAGGAATCATTCCTCAGCCAGCATGGCAAAGGCTCGCTCCACGCTGACTGCCCACATAACTGTGGTCATACTCTTCTTTGGACCATGCATCTTCATCTATGTGTGGCCCTTTAGTGGCTATTCCATTGACAAAGTCCTTGCTGTCTTCTACACCATCTTTACTCCCATTTTAAACCCTGCCATCTATACCTTTAGAAACAAAGAAATGAAAGCAGCTATGTCAAAACTGAAGGGTCGGTATCTAAAGCCAGGGCAGGTTTCTGCAGTTATAAGAAATGTTCTTTCCCTGGAAACAAAGTAGACTTACAGAACTGTTATCATTATAACCTTGGTTTGCACAATTACAAATGGGATCATTGTGCTGTGGAAATCATTTTTTAAGTCTGGGAAAAGTAGATTAAATAATCAGAATTAAAGTGTAATGGTGACACAAAGAGGAGATACAGATGGCTAATAGACATATGAAAAAATGCTCCACCTCACTAATAATTAGGGAAATGCAAATTAAAACCATACTGAGATACCATCTTACACCTGTAAGAATGGCTCACATAAATAAAACAGACAACAAATGTTGGCGCGGATGTGGAGAAAAAGGAACTCTCTTACACTGCTGGTGGGAGTGCAAACTGGTCCAGCCA
>PVHY01029315.1:0-14401 GCA_004024945.1 Uropsilus gracilis | reverse complement strand
CAGGCAGGCAGGCAGGCAGGCAGGCAGGCGGGCGGGCAGGCAGGCAGGCAGGAAAGAAGGAAGGAAGGAAAGAAGGAAGGAAAAAAGAAACTTCAATTCAATTAAAAAGTTCAGCTTTCTGTTACTGACATATAAATTCACTGGGAAAACTCCAACAGCCTATGTCAATATATTTAGATGAGTTGTACATGTCAGACTGTTTCACCATCTAGGAGTTGAAGTGTGCTAAGACAGCATTTTAGCAAAAACTTGCTTCCAGCAAAAAAGTGTCATAATGTTTTTGGGTCAAAACTGTTTCTAAACTGTAGATTGTGACTGAGCAAGGAGTTCTGTGTATGTTACTCAGTTCAGAAAGTTGAGTAAGGCACCAAGAAGGCTTCTTTGGAAACACTTTTTTTTCTGAGTTTTAGGACTTCTTTAAAAAATATTCCATTTCAATGCAAACAGTACTGCTTTCATGAACACAATGAATCACTGATGCATAAATTTCCAAGGAAAATTCTCCAAACAGGCTATCTAACTCAGGTATTTAGATGAGTTAGGAAATTTCTAAGCTTTTATATGTGCTAACATGTGATCCCAGGGAAAATCCGATTGCAAAAAAAAAAAAAAATCATAATGTGCTCTTTGAGATGTTTCTATACTGTAAATTGTTACAGATCAAGGAGTTTTGTGTATATGACTTGGATTTGAGAGTTGATTAAAGGTCCATGATATCTTACTTGCAAACACATTCTTTTCTGAATTTTAGCATTTCTTTTAGAATATTCCATTTCAGTGAAAACAATATTGATTTCTGGAACACTATGACTCACTTAACTACTGACATATAGATTCACAAGGGAAATTCTCCACAGACTATGTGAGTCAAGAAGTTCAACTGAGGGTGAAATGTGAGTCTGGTGGAGAGGGGTGCTGCCTGTGGAGGTCTGCAGAGGCCTACCAGATTTATTGGCTGCCAATGCTGCTGCCCTGCCATGCACTGGTTTAAAAATGACAACTGCTTGAGCGGAGGGCACTGGCCAGGGAGCAGGTAGGCTGCTCCACTCCGGGGGAAGTTGGGGTAACCTGGCTACCTCCATGCAGCCTGGGACTCTGCCCCTTCCTCCTAAGGCTGGGGAGGTGGGGACTAGAAAACTGCCAGGGCAGGCTGGGTGGGGGTGTCCCCTTCTGGTACATGAGAAAAACAACAACCCAGATACAGATATACTGGAAGAGACAGAAATAAAGGCCCTGAACACACCCATCACCTGCCTAAAAGGAGCATGGTCGGAACTCTGAGACACAAGATGATTGTGGACAAGAGTGAAGACATATCACCATGTAACACCAACAATATTTCTGGTGCTGGGGCTAAACTCTCCACACAGAGACACTTTCAACGTGAGCAAGGAGCTCCCCCATCTCAGTGGGGGAGCAAAACCACAAAGAAAAGTCAGTGGCCCACAGAGAACTGTGAACCAAAAGAGAGGAGTGAGCCAGACCAACTATCAGCTGAGGGATGTTCTCACCGGGGAACTCCCCCATGGCCAATGTCTGGGAATTGGTTTACCAAAGCCAGTTACGAGAGCTACAAGGTCAAAAAAGCAGCACCAAGGGACAAACAACTGCATGAATGGATGAGACAACCAGTAAGAACAAGGAGACACTGAAACCAGAGATCATAATGGGTCCTGAGAAAAAGAGACTCCTCCACCACAGGAAATCCCACAAGGAAGAAATAGGGAGAGCCACTCTACACACCAGACCAACAGAAAGTTTGCAGACATGTTCAGCAGGGCCATCTGCCCTAAGGTTATTCACGGAGATCTGATCAACCTGTCTTTAGTTCCCAGGAATGCAGGACTTCACCCAGGAGGACAGTGCTTCAGAAAGAACAAAGATACCAAAGGGCCAATCATCAACTAACACCTAACAAGGAGAAAGGAACTGGAGTGACCTGAGTGGGGATCAGGGGAAGGGTAGGAGGAAGGAGGGGGAGGACCATGCCTACAATCACTAGATATGAAAGCAAACAATAAAAAAAATAAAATAATAAAAAAAAAATAAAAACCACAACTAAGGCCAACCATGAAAGATCCAAGTTGCAGCAGTACTAACCACTCATCGTCAGTGAAGATGTGATTATTAACGGTCATTCTCATGAAGAAGACGATCCATTTGCAGAATACATGTGCATGGAAAATGAAGAGGAATTCAACAGACAAATACAAGAGGAGCTATGGGAAGAAGAATTTATCAAACGCTGTTTCCAGGAAATGCGGAAGAGGAAGAATACGAGTTGTTTATTGCAGCTCGAGACCTCCCACAAACAATGGACCAAATCCAACAACAATTTAATGACCTTGTTATCAGTTCTTCTCAGGAAGATCTAGTGGTCAAGAGCAATTCGAATCCAAATGCAAAGGAGTTTGTTCCTGGGGTGAAGTACTAAAATATTTGAGTAAACGGGGCCCTCTTTTGGTGAATGTAGCACAATTTCCACACTGTGAAGGCAGTATTAGAAGACTTTTGTAAAAACACTCTCGTCACTGTGTTATACTTATGCATTGCCAAAGTTTTGTTAGTCTTGCATGCTTACTAAGAGTTGAGATTATTAAAAAAGCTGTCATACACTTACTGAACATAGAATTGGCCCCATAACTTGATGTGAAGATAGCGAGGAAAGAAGAACCAGTCAAGTTGTGAAAAAGCGTGAAAATAAATGAAGCCTAATTCTTGGTGAATTGTCTTTTTTATTTTGTTGAAGCTAAAATACTAGACCCTTATGGATATCTAACACTTGTTAATATTTAAACTTTTTTTAATAAGTAAATTTAAATTACATTCTAATTATTCAGTAGATTTCTCATTCAGATTTAAAATTACCTTTCATTTGCTCCCATAAAAAAATTATCTTTTTCTGAAGATGGCATGTTCATTTGAAGTAATTCAGTATATTGCAATATGTCTTTGGTTACTGAAATTATGAGGTATATTACTCACAAGAGAATTAGTCTTGGTCTGTATGATGTGCTATCATGTAAAAAATACTGGGTTTTCTTCCTAATATTATGTACGGAGAAAGTATATGACATGAGAGCTTCACCTTCAAAGGAATCAGTGCATTGTAGCTATGCCTGTGTGACGTCTGACATTTGACCAACCCACAAATTCAGTTGAACAAAAAAATTGTAATCTGTGACTTTGAAAGGTGCTTTTCCTTGCTTTGTTAACCACCAGTATGATAGTCTGCAGCACAACTTTTATTTTAACAAAGCTAGAACAGTTTTGGCTTCTTAAACTTCATATCTGGGTAGGTTAAGCTGCCATATGTGTTCAGTGTGAATAGTGTTTAAATTGAAAATACTGTAAAAAAATTAAATTTTTTCAAAGATATTTAAAAAAATAAATAACAGTAGAACTGAAAAAAAAAAGTGGTCAGCTGAGATAAGGAACAGGAATTGCTTCAACTTCCTAGGTTTTTAAGAGTGCTAACATGTGATCCCAGGGAAAATCCTTTTACTTTAAAAAAGTATCATAATGTTCTTTTTGGGCATAACATATTTATTAACTGTAGATAGCAGTTTGGTTCATGGGACCCACATGTGCTCTGATTGGCATGTGCCTGCAGTTGCCAGCCTGCTTTGCCACACCCATTTCCCACCCACTGGGTACTCTCTGCCATTGATCTGGCTGGTAAGAGGGCCTTGGGAGACCTAGACTGGCGGCCAAGACTGGATCCACTCAGAGTCCAGGAATGGGGGGGTGGCCAGGATGTCCTGGCTGTTTCACTTTCACTCCACTTAGTCCTCAGGAGGAATAAAAAAAGCACAAACATTGCAAACAGTAACATAGAAGGGGTGAGTCCTTTCCATACATTGAATGGGACTCAGGAGAAGGAACATCAAGAAAAGCAAAACATACTGGACTGGAGAAATGACCATGGTAAAGACCTATCACAGAACTGCACCTATGGCCTCATCAGGAATGACCCCATTTTGGGATATGCCACCCAAGAAAACAAGGTGCCCTCCCCATATTGTGGGAGAGGAGGGTCACAGAGTCGAGGCACTGGCTCCACAGCAAATCTGCAAACTGAGGGAGTGAAGATGACCATCAGTGTACACCTACGCTCACTGAGAAACTTCATTACTGAAAATGACTGAGAACAGCACCCCCAAGTCAGAGGGCAGAACTATGAGGCAAAGAGGAAGCATGTATGCATGGAGAATGGACTGGAGAGGGCAGCCAGCAAGAAGACATTGATAAACCCCAAGTGAGCATGTACAGTCTGCCCAACAAAGCTAAGACTACAAACCTTCAAGCACGGTATGCTGTGTCCCAGGAACACAGTCCCTCACCGGACAAATGGACACAATCACAGAAAAGAAAGAGAACTATGGACTCAACATAAATAAAGAGACAGAGAAGTCTGAGTGAAGGGGCATTGGGGGTTGGGAGGGAGGGAAGGCATCCCAGCAACCATTTATCTATGTAAAAATTTTTTTTAAATGAATGAAACATAAAAAAAATTTTTTATGTAGATAGTTACAGAGCAAGGAATTCTGTGTATGTTACTTAGTTTTGAGAATCTATTCAGGGGCCATTAAGTCTTACTTGTAAACACTTTGTTTTCAGAGTTTTAGGACTTTGAAAACATTCCATTTCAAGGCAAATAATACTGCTTTCTGGATGACTGAATCACTTAGTTACTGATGAATATAGTCACAGAAAAACTCTCTGAACACATTATGTTAATTAAGAAATTTAGATGATTTTGGAACCAAGAACTTCTTCAACTTCCTAGGCTAATTTGTGATTCAAGTTAAAGCCTGCTTCCAACAAAAAATTGTCATATGTGTTTTTTGGGTAGAAAATGTTTATATAGTGTAGATTGTTAGAGAGCAAGTTCTGTGTATCTTATGTAGTTTTGAGAGTTGGGTAAGAGACCACTAAGTCTTGCAAATACTTTGCTGAGTTTTAGGATTTCTTTTAGAATCATTTCAGTGCAAACAGTACCACTTTTCTGTAAGAATGAATCATTTAGTTACCGATGAATTGATTCTCAATATTAACTCTCTGAAATATGTGAGTCAAGAAGTTTAGATGAATTAAGAACCAAGAATCATTTAACTTTCCATGCTTTTAAGTGTGCTAACATGTGCTCCCAGGAAAATCCTCTTCCAACAAAAAAGTGATCTAATGCTCTTTTTGGGTACAAAATTTTCCTATATGCAGATTGTTACAGAGCAGAGGGTTCTGTGTATGTTACTAATTTTGAGAGTTGAGTAAGACACCACTAATTCTTACTTGGAAATGCTTTGTTTTCTGAGTTTTAGGGTTTCTTCTATAAACCTATTTTATTTCAAACAACCATTCTTGGCTTTTTAAATGTGCCAAGCATTTCTCTTGGAAAAGCTCACTTCCAAGGAAAAAGTGTTATAATAGACTTTCAGGTTACAAAATGTTTCAAAAGTATGGATGGTTATAAAGTGTGTTGTGTATATTATTTTTAAGAGTTGAGTAACATTTTTCATTTTTTCTATGCTTTTAGGACTACTTGAGAACCATTCTATATCATTAGCAAATCACTTAGTTACTATTACATGCACAAAGCAAACTCTAAAGGAGAATATGTACGTAACCTAGTTTAAATGTAGTAGGACCAGAAACATTTCCGCATTCTTTTGGCTTTTATGTCTTCCAAGCATTTCTCTGGCAAAACCTGATTTTAAGAAAAAGGGTTACAAAGTACTTTTTAGGGTAACAAAATGTTCCAAAAGTGTGGATGGTTATAAAGTAAGGTGGTCTGTGGGCCTTATTTTTTAATTAAGTTAACTCCAAATTCTTTTTTAAAAAAAGCATTGTTTTCTGAGTCTTAGGATTACAATGAGAACCACTGTATAGGAATACAAACATAAGCTTTGTTGAACAATGCAAATCACTTACTGAGGATTTCATGCAGAAAGCAAACTCCTCAATTAAGACTATGTCTCTCTCTCTCTCTTTCTCTCTCTCTCTCTCTCTTTTCTTTTTTTTTCTTTTTTGAGAGTAGGTCTCACTATTTTTGCCCCTGGAACCGCAGGCTCTCGTTGCCCAGGATACCACAGGCTCAAGCAATCCCCAGCCTCAGCTTCCTAGGTAGCTGGGATTACAGGCGCGCGCCACCACACCCAGCTGTATTTTTTTGGAACTAGGTCTCACTACGGGCCCCAGGCGGGACTCGAACTGCAATCCCTGGCCCTGGCCGCTTCATAGGCTGAAGCTTACAGGCACGAGCCACCGTGCCTGGCCGGAATACCCATTTCTAACGAAAAAGTGTTGTAAGAGATTTTGGGTTACAAAATGGTTCTAACATGTGGACCATAAAAGACTACGGTACATTGTATATGTTACTTTCAAGAGTGGAGTAAGAGAACAGAAGGCTTTATTTGAAAAAAACATTTTTCCCTGAATTTTAGAGTTACAGTGAGAACCGTTCTATATCAAGACAAACATAAAGCTCTGTTGAACACTGCAAATCACTTAGTTACTGACTACTACATGCACAAAGGAAAATCTAGAATGAGACTATGTGTTAACCTAGTTTCCATGACCCAGGGATGGGAAACTTTTCATCCTTCATACTTTCAATTCTGCAGAGCATTTCTCCCAGAAAAACCTACTTCCAAAGAAAAAGTGTCAGGATGTGCTTTTTTAGGTTGCAAAATGTTTCCAAATTCTACATGGATATAGAGTGAGATGTGCTGTGTATTTAATTACCTTTATAAGTTGTAAAGAACACTAGATTTTTGAAAACACATTTTTTTTGAGTTTTAGGATTAAAAAAAAGACCATCTATATCAATGCAGAAACACTGCTTTGTTGAAGACTACAAATCACTTAGTAAGGATTACATGTACAAAGGAAACTACTAGACTATTTGCATAATCTAGTTTCAAATACTCAAGAACCAGAAACTTTTAAATATCCCTGGCCTTTAATTGTGAAGCATTTATCCTGGGAAAACCTATTTCCCACAGAAAAATGTTATAATATGCATTTAAAGTTACTAAATGTTTCTAAAGAGTGAATTATTATAGAAAAATAAGTGCTGTGTATATTACTCTTACAGTTGACTAAGAGAACAATAGGTTTTATTTGGAAACACATTGCATTCTGAGTTTTAGGATTACAATGAGAACTATTCTATATCAATGCAATCATAGTGCTTTGTTGAACATTGAAAATCACTTAGCTGCTCTGCAATGATACTATATGTGCAACCAAATTTAGGAAGTAGAAACTTTTTACCATTCTTGACTTTTAATGTGCCAAGTATTACTCCCAGTGTTGGAGGATATTTGCCACTAACATAAGCTGATAGTGACCTGGTTTGGTACTTGCCATTAGCATTAGCTGATACATACATTGATAAAGGAGATACTTCCCTGTTGCTTTAGAATTGTAAATTTCAAAATTAGAATTCATAGGGGAGGAGGAAGGAAAAACAAAGTTTTTGTGATGTGAGCTGATTGACAGGACTCCCTCCTGAATCCTACCTTGGCAGGAACTGGGAGGAACTATGATATAGAGTTTAGGACAAATGGGTCAAGAGCCATGTTTTTTTTTGAGGTTAGGTCTTGCTATGTTGTCCAGGAACCATAGACTCTCGTTGCCCAGGGTACCCCAGACTAAGCAATCCCCAGCCTCAGCCTCCCAGGTAGTTGGGATTACAGGTATGTGCCACCACACCCAGCTATTTTTTAAGACTAGGTCTTGCTATGTTGCCCCAGGTGATTCCCAGTCTCAGCCTCCTGTCCCAGGCTTGGAATTAAAGCCATGCCCCACCACCGCCAGCTTTGAAGAGTCATTTTGAGATGCAGGCATTTTAAAAGGGGATGTGAGTTCAGCCGTGTGACCAAGGTGGCCTTGGCAGGGCTGTTGCATGGCCTCATTGTGCACAAGCTAGTGTGTGTGATGAAGGGAGTCTGGAGAGTTTGGAAATTCGAACTCCTATGTTGGAGTGTGCCATATCTTGTTGACTTAGAGCAGTTGTGAGCTAGACCTGAGTAAATGGACTTTGTTGGTTGGTGAATCTCAGAGTTTTTCTACTGCCTAAAGTCGAGAGAAGTCAAAGGAAAAGAAAACATCACATCTTCGACTACATGTTTGGAGAAAGCTAGAACACACCAAAGAAGGATGCCCTGCATTTGGAACTCCATTCATGTTAGCACAAATGCATCAAATTTGTCTTTCTTTATTTCTGAATAATATTCCATTCTGTATATACATATATCTATATCACAACTTTCTGATTCACTCATCTGTTTTGGGTTGTATCCATATGTATAAATAATGCTGCAATAAACATACAAGTACAGATGTCTTTTTGAGTTAGTGGTTTGGTGTCCTTTGGGTAGATTCCCAGAAGTGGAATTGGTGGATCAAATTTTTCTTAGAAAGAAACCACCAGACATGTGAGTTTCTTATAAACGGGGGTGGGGGGGTTAAGAAGCCATACAATCCCATGTGATTTATACATAGAGATAGAGAGATGAACATACCCAGCAGCTTGAGTTTATATATAGGCATAGGGATATGAAAACAAAATATACTGAGGAATCATTAAAGGGATGTGGGCCCTTCCAACCCATTGGAATTCATAGATATAGGAATATATACTCATCCAATCAAAATGGTTTTTTATATGGGAATATGAATATGATCCAATAGATCTTATGGTGTTTACAGATAGTGAAAATACTTTTGAATACAAGCAACACTATGGAATTTATGTATAGATTATATATGTGAACTTAAAACCCTGTGTGTTCACATATATGGATGGATATAAAGGCACCCAATGCCTAATATATGTATATACATATATATACATATATAAGATTATGAGATACCTAGTTGAGTGAGGTTCAACTGTATGGCTCATAAATTAGAATATAGATTGACTATATAAACCTGCAAATTTCCAATATAGTGATATGATCCCATACTACCTCATTAAATTAATATATAGCAATAAAGATATGAACTCACCAAGTCATATGAGGTTTTATATAAGCATAGGAATATGACTACAAAAGCCCCTAGAGTAAGTATAGAGTGATAGAAATATGAACCAATATAGCCCCATATGGTTAGAAATAAACCCACTTGCCCCATGGGGTTTATATATACAGATAGGGACATGAACTCACCAACTCCTTGGAGATCATATATAGGGTTAGGAATATAAATCCAAAATTCCCATAAGGCTTATATATAGTGATTGGAATATAAACCCACACTGCCCAGTGAGGTGCATATGCGTGTGTGTGTGTGTGTGTGTGTGTGTATATTATATATATATAGTGAGGTACATATACATATATAGATTTAGGGGTAAGGATATACACCCCATCAAACCTAGTGAGTTTCATATATATGGAAAAATTCACCCACAAAATCCTTTGGGGTTCATATACGAAAAGGGATATGAATCTCAAAGCACCTTTGAATACATAGGATATGTACCTACCCAGGCAATTTCCCCCCATGTATATGGATAGGGATTTGATCATCCATGGCCCTGATCTGTTCATATACATGTATAGAGACTCTAAAACTACCCAGCACTGTAGGTTTCATATTTAGGTATGTGGAAAGGAACCCATCCACATGAGTGGCTTTATATACAGGCTTATGGATCCACCCTAGCCTCAGGGGTGAATATATATGTATATGAACCACCCATCACTCTGGAGTTCAAAAATGGGTTTATGTTTATGAGTCCACATAGACTTGTGTATTCATATATAGGGACAGAGATAAGAATGTATCCAGCCCTGTGGATTTCATATCTTGGTATATAGATAAAATCCACTTATCTCTGGGTTCATACATTGGGATACAGATATGACATACCTAGCCCTTTAGGTTCAAAGATAGGGACAGGGAAATGAATGCACTCTGGTATGAGGAGTTAAAATAGAGGGCTAGGGATATGAAACCACTCAGCTCCTTTTGTTTCATATATAGGACTGGGATATTTACAGACAGCACCCTGTGGTTGTTATATATATATATATATATATATATATATATATATATATATATATATATATATATATATATATATATACATAGGATAGGAATATATGGATAAATGGATATGGCCCCACTCAACCACCTGGGTTTCATATACAAGTACAAAGATTTGAACCATATAGACCCATGGGATTCATATATAGGTATATCCATATATAGGTGATATGAGCCCACACAATCCATTGGGCTTTGTATATAATGAGAGTGCCCTCTGGGGTTCATATACAAGGATTAGGATATGAATCCACCAGTCATGTGAAGTTCATATATAGAAATAAGAATATGCTTCCACATAGCCCCTTTTGGTTCTTTATAAGAATAGGTATATGAAATCACATGAACAAGTTTCCAAAAGGAATAGTATATGACCTAATCCAGCCCTGTGGCATTCATAAATATAGTGATATAAACCTAACATCACAGTGTGGTTCATATATAGTAACTGGATATGAACCCACCTCACCCACTCCTTTGGTTTTCTACCACAAATATCCCTAAACTCAGTGTATTCCTCTCCATTCACACTGCTACTTCTTTTACTTTATCATTTCTCACCTTTGACATGAACTGATCCAAAAATTTGGGGTGGGGGTGGGGGTGGGGGTTGGGGACAGGAGAACCTCAGAGCTAAGTGTGATTTGCCCCTATTAAAAACATCAGAATTTCCTACCTTCATGAATATTACCAGGTCTGGTGTGGCCCACAAGAATCACTTTAGCCGTCTTGCTCTCAGACTGACAAACGAGATGGAAAGAACCTGAACTCCACATTGTCAGAATGGCCATTCTACTGAAAGTAATCTACAGATTCGATGCACTTTCAACAAAAACCTCAATGTCATTCTTCAAAGAAATAGAACAAATATTGTGAAAATTCATTTGGAATAATAAAAATTCTCAAATAGTCAAAGTTCTCCTGAGCAAGAGGAGAATGGAGTATGTATGCTCCCTGACTTTAATTAATCTACAAGGCTATAATAATTAAAATGGCATGGTACTGGAATAAAAACAGATACACAGATCAATGGAAGAGTTGAAAGTTGAGTAATAAAGCCCCACATAAACTGCCAGTTAATCTATGACAAAGGAGCAAAGAATATACATTGGAACAAGCAGTTTCTTCAAGAAATAGTGTTAGGAAAACTGGATTGCTTTATGCATAAAAATGAATCTAGACTAAGCCCTCATGCCAACTCAAAATGTATAAAAGATGTAAGATCTGAAACCATGAAATATACAGAGAAAAAAATGGGCAAAGCACTCCATGACTTACACCACAGAATCTCTTTCAGGACATATCTATAGATGCTAAGAAAATGAAGGAAAACATAACCAGGTGGGACTACGTCAAGCTAAAAAGCTTCTGTACAGCAAAAGAGACAATAACCAAAACAAAAGACACCCAACTGAATGGGGAAAAATTTTTGTTCTCTTTACAACTGATAGAATCTGATATCAAAGATCTACAAAGAATTCACAGGACTCAAGAAAAACAAAGCAAAAAGTTCAGTAAAAAAAATGGACAAAGAACTTAAAAGACACTTCTCCAAAGAGGAAATACAAACAGGCAATAGTCATATGAAATATTTACTCAACATACAACAGACAAGGGGCTATTATCAAAGATATATACAGTTCAAGGCCAGGCATGGTGACGCATGCCTATAAGTGGCAGCCTAGGAAGCCGTAGCCAGGGCCGGGGATCATGGTTCGAGTCCCACTGAGAGCATGTAGTGAGACCTAGTTCCAAAAAAATATAGCTGGGCATGGTGGTGTGCACCTGTAATCCCAGCTACCTGGGAAGCTGAGGTTGGGGGTTGCTTGAGTCTGTGGTACCCCGGGCAATATGAGCCTGCAGTTCCACAAGCAAAAAAGTAATGGGATCTAGTCTCAAAAACAATACAAAACAAAAAAAAAGACAGTTCATAAAACTTAAAAGTAAAAAACAAACAAACCAATAAAAAAATGAACAGAAGAGCTAAAAACACATTACTCCAAGGATGAAATTCAAATGATCAAAAGGTATATGAGAAAATGCTCAATATCACTTATAATCAGGGAAATGAAAATCAAAACAACAATGAGATACCACCTCATACCAGTAAGAAAACAGACAACAACAAGTGCTGGTGTGGATGTGGAGAAAAAGGAACATTTTTACATTGCTGGTGGGAATGCAAACTGATCCAATCACTTTGGAAAGCTGTGTGGAGGACCCTCAAACTACTGAAATTGAGCTACCATTTGATCCAGCAATCCCTCTTCTGACCCCAAAGGATACAAAAACACTCATTCAAAAGGACATCTGTACTCACATGTTTATAGCAGCACTATTTACAATAGCTAGGACTTGGAAACAAACCGAAAACCCAAAATCTGACAAGAAGATCAAAAAGTTGTGGTATTTACACAATGGAGTGTTATTCAGTGATCAAGAAAACAAACTCATGTCATTTGTGGCAACATAGATGGAGTTAGAAGGAATTACACTAAATAAGTTGAAACAAACCAAAAAGAAAAAGAGAAATACCAGATGGTTTCAATTATACATGGGATATAGGGAAAACAAACAAAAAACAAGAAAAAGTTAAAATTAACAAACTGCTAACTGAACTAAACCATACAGAAAGGGAGGGGCGATGTGCACAAGCGAATAGGATGATGATTCACAGGTGACATGGTGGTGGAAGAAATCTTGAGTACATAATAATGGAAGAAAAATATACATATAATCAATAAAAAGTTAAAAAATAAAATTAACAGTGAAATCTAAAAAAGAAAGAAAAATCTGAGCTCCTGGTATTATTGAGGCTCTAATCAATCAACCCTGAAGCTTTTCCTGACTCTTATTATTTATTATGTGAAGTAATAAATTCCTTAATTACCCAGCCACTTTGTTATAGTTTCTTATTATTTTCAGTCTAAAGCACCAATGAAACAGTATTTTCTTTCCAGTGATAACCTTAAAACTTCTAGAATTTAGGGACTGTATTTATCTTTCTAATCCTCTTAGGGCTTAGCCATATCACACACTCAAAAAGTGATTGTGGGATTAATTTACAGCTATGTATGTGTATACACACACATACAATTTTATTTTTCAAAATCATACCAACTTCTTAATAGCCCCATTTATCTCAAATCCTGGTCTTGCCTCTTTGTTTCCCCAGATTACCAAAGACCCAAGAAAAAAGAAAGCAACAAATCACTCCTGTGCTGAAGCCAGCATGAATGCCAACACACTTCTGTTTCTGAAACCTGGTTCAAAAGAGGGGAGGACAGTGCCAAATAATAAGGGCTATAGCCCTAAAACAAACATAGTTATATACTAGGCTACAGTCAATCAAAAGACAGTGCCTGATAGAGGACATTTCATTATCTGTGGGTTCTCATCCACATGCACATGTGCAAGACTCCAGGAACAACACCATAGGGTTGGTTTATTTTACAAAGGGGGAAACAAAAAGCTTAATGTTGCCATGAGGGGCTGGTAATCTCACCCAGATATGTCTACCAGTCAGCAGGACTGCTGGAAGTCACAATGGGCAGGAGTGGTCACCAAGAGTGCAGGACAGCACTGACCAGCAGTGATGGTCATTATTGGTCATGCAGAGACAGAGCACCAAGTGTTAACTGCCCTCTGTGAATTATTGGACTGCACCAACAACAAACGGCTCTCTGAGACACCAGGCCCCAGGGCCTTTGCTGCTCTTCTCAGACATGTCAGAGACATGACCGGCAGGCCCAAACTCTGTAAAGTCCTTTGGCTTCTCTTCCTTTATGTCAAGCTGATGGATGCGGCTTTTCTTTGGAGGTCAACTGCTGTTCCTTCTTTCTTGGGAGGCCTGGAACAGATGTCCTCTTTCCTCAAGGGCTGGAACCATGTCTACCTGTGTCTTTCTCTTGCTAGAAAAGCTGCTTAGTGCTTGCCAACCCTGGCTTATATTTCTTTCAGGGTGCCCACCTATAAGCCTGATTGGACCATTTTTCAGTTCCATGACTGATTGGACCATTTAGCACCAATTAGCTCATAGCTCACTCCCGATTGGTCCACTTTTCTACACAGGAAGTCTATATAAAAGGTTGGTTTCAGGGCCATGAGTAGCCATAGACAGAATAGGCCTGTGGTGGTGCAAAAGGTAGAGCCCACCACAGCTGTTGCTGGTTCCCATCACCAAGGCAGCTCTGGCTGGGTATCACAATCACAGAGGTTGCACCTGGTGCATGTTACTAAATACACACTAGTCATTGTAATTGCCTTACCGGGTATATGTGGTATTCTCTTTGGATGCCAAGAGGGCAATTTACCATGTCTTACTATACAAAATACCTCC
>PVHY01029314.1:0-14396 GCA_004024945.1 Uropsilus gracilis | reverse complement strand
ATTTCAATTTTAGGGATTCATTTTCATTCTTTAGTTCGTTGATTAGGGTATGCATATTAATGCTTTCTTTTTTGTATGTTTCTACTTCCTCCCTTAGTGCATTAATTGCTTCTATCATACTGTTGTCTTTTTTTTCTAATTCTTCTCTTAATTGCTGGATTGCATTTAACATGTTAATAGAGGAATCTTTTTCTGAGATTCAAATCATTTCTTTGGTGATTTCTGGAGATTGTCCTTTCTTTGTTGGCGATGGATTACTTCCTGTAGGGCTTGCTTGCATGTTTAAAGTTTTTCTCCTTACTGTGTTTTGCTTTTGAACCTGTTCTACATATTGAGAACCCATGGATCTTGTGTTGGTTGGCATGTTGATGGGAGTGTATTCCAGGTTGAAAGTAGATCTGTACTTTAGCTTAGTTTAGTTTGGTGATTTGACCTTCAGCAGCTATGTACCTTCAGCAGCTATGTACCTGAGGGTCGTCAGGATGGGCGGGTCTCCGGAGGAATGTGGAGGCGGGCCTTGGCTCCCAGGGGCGGCGGGGGTGGCAGGCGGCGAGGGGGGTGGCTCCCAGGGGCGGCGGAGGTGGCGTGTGGCGAGGGGGGTCCCTCCCAGGGGCTGGAGTCATTGTGGTTTTGATTTGTATTTCCCTTATTATTAGTGATGCTGAATATGTTTTCATATGCCTATTGGCCATTTGTATTTCTTCTTTCGAGAAGTGTCTTTTTCGCTCTTCTCCCATGTTTTGACTGGGCTTTTTGTTTTGTTTTTGTAATGTTGTGTGACTTTCTTGTGGATCTTTGTTATCAGACCTTTATCACTTGTATGGAGGGTAACTTTTTTCCTCATCAATATTTTAATGGACACAGGAGCAGTGGTATTTTCACACTATGAGATATTCTACAGGAAGACAGAAGCATGTAGCAATGTGGAAGAAACTCAAAAGCCAGAACTTTAATTCTAACTCTATATTTCAATTTATTTAGGGACTGAAATAAGTAAAATGAACTTATTCATGTGTATGGTTATTGGATACTTGAAGGACTGGGGCCAGTAACTGAAGAAGAAATTATGGCAGGTTTATTGGGTGCTGCCAATGATGTATTTCATGTTCCAGGTTCTGTTTAGATGATTGTGCTCATTTTAGAAGTAAGGACTATGTAGGCTCAAGATCTGCTTCTGACATGTACATTAAGCTTACTGAAAAGCGAAAATATAAATGACCTTAGAATTATGTTTTCTTTCCACAGTTACAGGTTAGCTCCCAAATATCGTTTCCCAATTCAATTTGAAGATGTATATAATTCCTTAAGGTGGTTCTTACGCTCAGAAGTTCTTGCACAGTACGGTGTAAACCCTGAAAGAATTGCTGTTTCTGGAGACAGTGCAGGTGGAAATTTAGGCGCTGCAGTCACCCAACAGGTATGATGCTCATCTTTTCTATCTTAAAAAAATAACAAACCCTACTTATAAGCATATCAATTTATTTAAAATTGATTTATTTTGACATGGTAGTTAAATGTGTATAAAATCATATATTAAAATGTAAATGCAAATATTGTGATTTCACCTTTGAGAAACTTAAGGAAGATATTGAAAAAAATGCCTAAGATCTCAAAGCATCAATCTCTGTTCCTGACAGATTTTTATTTAAATAAATGACATTTGTCTAGATACATATATAACTCACAATATATGTTTCAGTAGTACTAATTAGATAAGAGTACATATCTTTGAAGATCAGATAATCTCATCACACTATTATTGATTCAGAGATTCAATAATCTCCAGTGGAAATTTCCTCTACTGTAGAATAATAATACTGATTTTAGAAAATTATCAATGCTATTATATTTTTCTATGCTACAAAGAAGAACTATAAGGTATTTTCTTCCTTATGTAAGCCTAGGTGTTTTTAATCTTTCATTATTAATAATAAACAGCACTTTCTTTAGATTTTGTGTAAAATAGGCTTTGTTTTTATGAATAGAGCATTAAGACCACCATTGATTAAACTCTGAACTGTTTTGCATTTAGCAGTGGGATCTGCGGAGGAAATTATTTTAACTATAGGTGTAGAAGTTCGGATTTTATTAGTTGACTTTATAAAGTACAACTAGAAAACAGTTAAAATATTTTGTTTCTCATATTTATTTATGATTTTTTTTTTACATTAAAGACATGAGCTTGTTGGAAACTTTCTCAACAGTGAAGAATGTTGTGTTCAGGCTTTATCTTTATTTAGGATGGGGAATTTCAACTTCCCAGAGTAGATTTTTTTTTTGGACTAAGTCTCACTATGTTTTGCCCATGGAACTGTAGGCGCACATTGCCCGAGGTACCACAGATTGAATCAATCCCCAGTCTCAGCTTCCCAGGTATCTGGGATTACAGGTGTGTGCCACCATGCCCAGCTATTTTTTTCAGACTAGGTGTTGCTATGTTGCCCTGTGCAGGTTAAGAACCGTGATCCCCAGTCCCAGCCATCTTCCAATGGCTGGCACTTACAGGCACCCACCACCACGCCTGACTTCCAGAATAGATTTCTAATCACTACTGTGAGTTTCCTAGTATGACAGAAAAAGCATTATAATATGCATGTGGAACTTGGATTTTTCTTGAGATGCAAATTCTAAATATGGTCTTGTGATCTTCTAGATACTAGTATCTGTAAACACTCCTGTCTTCACCTGAGGCAAAATGATACCTATCAAATTTAATGAGTTGTTTTTGAGGATCACAAGAGTAAAAATATTTGGTAGCCTGTATCAATATTTAAATTGTTTTCCAATGTGTCCAATATGCTTTACTTTGACTATCTAGTTAAAATGCAAATAAATACAATTTACAAAATAGGTGGGGTTATCCAATAATATCTGCACTTTAATGTAGAGGCTATCTACATTTTGGAGCATAATGTATTATACACATATATAATATGTATATATATAAATGCATTTGGTATATATGTTAATACATGCAGGTCAAAAATTGGCAAGAACAAAATATGGAGGGACACTGTGTACGCTGCAGTGATGTGTGCATTAGGGTAAAAAACATGGAGGGGGCAGACACTATACTTCTAAAAGCAAACAACACTGAAAACCAATGTTACCTCAATTTAGAAGAAATAATTAAAATAGATTTTCTAATATTCACTCTTATTTATCAATGACCCTTTGTCCATTCTGATACCTATGGTCTCTTCGCAGAACATTGATCTTAACAAATATGACCACACTTCCTTGATATAAGAAACAATAATTTTAATAAAATGTTTCTTACAAAAAGGATGTCCACATTACTTCAAATTGTATGTCATTCTAGCATCAAAATAAATAATTAATCCTTTTGAATGATCCTTTCACTCCATGTAAAGTACATTGGTGTATTAGCATAGCTTTTAAAACTCTTGTATTAAGCTAGAGAAAAGTGGTCCAATTTTTACAATTCTTCCAGTTCTCATTATTAGAAGAAGGGGTAGAATGCTATTGTCTGTCCTTTACTCTTCTTGAATTTTTTGCTTAAATTAAAATAATTAATCTTAGTTAAAATGAAAATGAAAATATTATTTCTAGAAATTCATTTTGGATATTTGAAAGTTAGCTAAATTTTGTTGAGATTATAATTCAATGTAGGGATTATTTTTCCACATTTATTATTTTAAAATGAAATATTTCATGCAAGTAACCTGGATTATTTCTCAGATCCTAGATGATCCAGATGTCAAGATCAAACTTAAGATCCAGTCATTAATTTATCCTGCTCTTCAGCCTCTTGATGTAGATTTACCATCTTATAGAGAAAATTCACACTTTCCTATTCTGCCTAAATCACTCATGGTCAGATTCTGGAGTGAATACTTCACTGCAGATCCATCATTTGAGAAAGCCATACTTTCCAACCAACTTGTACCCATGGAATCTCATCATTTACTCAAGTTTGTTAATTGGAGTTCCTTGCTTCCTGAGAGGTATAAAAAAGGACATGTTTATAAGAATCCAACTTATGGTCATTCTGATTTAGCAAAAAAATATCCAGGAATTTTTGATGTGCGAGCAGCCCCTCTTTTGACTGATGACAAGAAGTTACGTCGTTTACCTCTCACCTACATCATCACCTGTCAATATGATGTCTTAAGAGATGATGGACTCATGTATGTCACCCGACTTCGTAATGCTGGAGTTCATGTGACACATTATCATGTTGAGGATGGGTTCCATGGAATATTTTCATTTTTTGACTTTAAAATTAGTTGGAGGGTTTTAAATGATTATATTAGTTGGTTACATGAAAATTTATAGCAAAACATTTGTCAATCATATTTTAAGAACAAAGCAAATCTCAAGACATTAGAAAATCTAACCAAATCATGCCTGTGAAAGCAGGTGATCAATGATAAAATGAATACAGAAAGATTTAATCTGTAGGACATCCATTCTGACATGGGGAAGGCAAAACATGATGGATTGTATTTCAAAAATGAACAGAATTATTTGTATTGACCGTGAACTATGTAATATATTATAATTATGAAAACAGTGACAGACAGTATTTACATTGTTCAGGAGCCATCAGAAACCGGTGTTCTTTCTATATTGAAGATATTTCTATATTGAAGATTACTTCACAATCTTCAATTACTGTTTTTGGGTACATAATGATAACTGTTATATTTGAAACAACACTTGATTATTCTATTGAGACAGAGATGGAGCATGGCAAAATAAGAATTGCATTTCAGGCTATTTTGTCAGGAAGACAGTTAATAAGCAATAAGCTCCATCTAGTAAGCTTTGTACATTTTATTTTCAATTGAAAGGAAGTTAGTAACATCATAAGCAGCCTGAATGAGGAACTGTTCCTGGCTTGCTATCCAACTCCACCTAATGGCAGGTTTGAGGTCTAGATGAAGTGACCACAACCCACTCTATCAGGGATTTGCCAGCTACTTGGTTTCTGCATAGCAACCAGCACCTCCCTATCAGAGAACACTAATAACTCACTTGCCCCTGAGTTTCAGGGCTTAGGTTTTAGGGATCTGTCCCACTGAGCCTTCTAGTAGAAACAAATAAATTTATTATGTATATGTCTTTGAGTCATTGGCCATTTTCCTGGGACCATTGCCTTAGCACGAGAATAGTTTCATACAAAAATTTGCAAGTTGAAATATTATATTTGGGTGAATGGCATTTTCTTCTGCTAAGGAATAAGAAAACAAACATAACTAGCAGAACATATTATATATATAATATATAATATATATTTATATATATTATATATAATATAATATATAATATATATATATTATATATACATATATAATATATATATTTTCCATATATATGGAAAATAGTCAAAATTAACTATGATTTTTGACTAAATAAGGAAAAGTATAGGTTACACATGGATATGATATTATTGATAAGTAGTCCCACATTAGTTTCACTGTAGTATGTACAAATAAAGAAAATGTATTGGTTGGTTTGGAATAAATTCTTCAATTTATCTGCCCACATTGCTGCTTGCTTTTTTTTTTTTTTCTTTTCATATCAGTGTACCTCATGATGTCCCATCAGGCCTGCAGGATGATGTATAGGAGATGCAGCCAGAATAGAAGACTATAACTTTTAGCTTCAGTAGCTGGAATAGGTGATTAAATTCCTTTTTAAGGACATACGTTGACACTGGCAAGCCCAGATTACCCAGAAGTAGTAAAAATCGTGTTTTTCCAGGTCTGGGAAGTTGGAGAAATGGCAATATTGGGGTTCCTTAAAAAAATCAGTCACCTTCTGAAGATTTATGGGACCTCCTTTCAAGATCAGCTTGAAGACAGTTATCACTGTGCTAAAAAGACAAAAGAGAGTGAGGTTTTCTGATAAAAAGTCAGTTATTTAGGATTTAATTGCACTGATATGGGGCAGACTGCTGAGTCTCAAATCTGATGCCCAAGAGAGAAAATAAATGACTCTGGGGTGAATAAAATGAAGACATGGCCTATCAGACCTTATGGTATACAACAAAAAGCATTTTTAAAGGGAATATTTCTACAAAATACTTACCTCAGGACACAGGAAGAATCACAAATAAGACATCTAATTTTAACATTACAAGAAACAAAAAGAGAAGAAAATCATTAGAAGGAAACATAGTATAAAAATGAGAACCAAAGGTCATGAGACAGTAATAAAAATGATAAATTTATAGCTCAGTGAAACCAAGTGCCAGACATTTGAAAATATTAACAAAATAGGAAAAGAAGACTGACAAGTGAGGAGAGAAAACATAAATAATTAAAATAGAAACAAATGGAAAGTTACAACAATTATTACAAAATTAAGAAGGTACACAAAGAGTATTTATAAACAGGTATATGGTAGCAAATCAGAAAACCTAGCATAAAAGAACACATTTTTAAAAGCATAACATAGTTGACTTAAATCTGGAAGAAAGAGAAAATATGAACAAATGCATCATGAGTAAGGAAGCTGAGACACTAATCAAAAGCCCCCAGAAAGTAGGTAGGTGGTAGGTGGGCTTTAAAATATAGAGATTTGCTTGAAGATATATAAGACAAATGTTGAATTTAATTGTATATTAATTTTCAGAATATATTAGATTAGTCACTAGTATTGGTGACAGAAGCTCACAAAAGAAATGCCCATTTAGAAAAATGTTAAATAATTTTTTTACAAAATGTCTATACCCCTCAGATATGAAGCTTAAGTTTAATAGCATTTATTGATCTCCCCCAGATGACTGCCTGATAAACACTGAAATCTATAAATGGGTAAAAGACTGTCAATTTATCTTATATTCATTATTATTTAATATATACAGAGAAAAAGGTTCACTTGACACATAAACTAAAACTTCAGTAAGTAAAACATGATAATTACAAAAGAAGGAAAGCAAATCTAAGAGATATGTCACAAAAGAGAAGAACAGCATTTCTAGTTTATCATTAATATATTCACTACCATAAAAGAATAACTAATGATAAAATAAGATATGATAAAAAGAACAGATAACAAGAAAAATATCTTTGGAACTAAATATATGGTAAGAGGAGTTAAAATTTTAGTGAAAATACTGATTTACAAAAGCACATAATCATATAGCTGTAGAAAAAAATATAACAGTCAGGTGGAGATTAAGATTATGAGGTAAATAAAAGCTTGAGGATTAATTCAAGCTTCAAGATCTGAATGAAAGGATTTACAAGAAAAGGAAACATAAAGCAGAGAAGGGAACATTGGCCACTATTTGTGTACAATGTACCACAGACTGAGTAGTTTAAATAATTGAATTTATTTTCTCACGGTTCTGGAGTTTCAAATCTGACATCAAGGTAGTAAAACAGGCGATATCTCTTATGCATTCTATCTTAACTTCTAGATATATGACTTTTCTCTATATGTCCCTAACATATTGTCTCTATAAGTTCCTGTGTTCAAATCATCTTTTCATCGACACCAATCATCTTGATAATTATAACCCACTAATTTCAGTTTAATTATCATCATAAAGACCCCATCACTCAATATTGTCACATCCTAAGATCTTAAAGGTTAGGACAAACATCTGAAGTTTTGGGATGCAATTCAGCCCTTAATAAAAGAAGAAATAATCTGTTAATCAATGAGATACATGTATTTCCCAATTTAAAAGCCCTAACAAATGCCTTGCACATGCAATAAAAAAAAATTTTACTCCATGATATGTTAATGTCAAATTTAAGACCACGGGGTGGGGGGTGGGGCTTTAAAAGGGCAAGAAAATTGCTTTAAAAAATCAAAATGGCATTGACTTTCTTAACTCTGAGAGCATGAAAATATCTTTAAAATTCTGATATCCAGTTATGTTTAATAAACATTATATTGAGCCAAACTGTCAATCAAAATGAGAGAAGAAATGCTTTCCAGACATAAATTTGAAGCATCAACTGTACTTTCCTAACACCATTTTTCAGAGAGTTGCTTTTCACAGGAAAGCAACTTGGGGATCTGCTTTTCCACCAAAAATCTGAAGAAACCAGATAAAGGTATTAAATTCAGAAAATAGGAACACACTGGAAAAAGGCTGAGGCAAGCCTTAAAAGTCACGCCTCAGCTCTAATAAGTCCATATTTAAGTAGGAAGAGAACAAAGTCTAGGAAACATGTCTCCAAGGAGAAAAACAGGAAGAGATGTGCAAGCAGACATGCTTGATCACATGGATTAGAATATAAAGATAATTTTCAGCAGCACTGAAGAGCTTGGGAATAGTTTGCACCAGGACAGAGAAAACCAAAAGAAAAAGGTAAAAGAAAAATCAGATAATAAATTCTCAAAAATGTAAAAGTATGAGAAAAAAATGTGGTCATGCTATACTGTTAACTCAATAATTCAGTCATTGCTAACACTGGTGTATTTCGACAATGCATTTTAACAATAGAGTAAATAATTACTAGAGACCTAACAAAAGTTATACTCTAATTTTGAAGCCTCGATGAAAGAAGATAACTGTGTTTAATTGTCTGTAACAATGTGTGTGTGATTGTATCTTTCAAATAGAAAGATAACACCTAGAAATAAGAAGTATTTACAAAATGATGAGTCTTAGATGTGGGGAGATGCATTCTAGTGTTTTCTCATATATATATAATACCATATGCTTGCCTATAAAATTATTAATGATTTTAATATTTTATAAATATTTTAAAATATTTGTGCAAAGCTCTCTGTTGACCATGGCTAGGGGCAGGGTGCAGCAAAATGTATATGACTTTTAACATCAAAAGTTTCCTTTTAAACATTCTTACACTGCTGGTGGGAATGTAAACTGGTCCAGTCACTATGGAAAGTGGAGTGGAGGACCCTCAAACTAATGAAAATGGAACTACCCTTTGACCCAGCAATCGCTCTTCTGGGATCTACCCAAAGGAGTCCTCAGTATGGGTACAAAGGGACACCTGCACCTGCATGTTTATTGCCGCACTATTTATAATTGCAAGGACATGGAAACAACCCAAATATCCCATAACAGGTGACTGGATGAAAAAGATGAGGTATATATACACAATGGAATATCACTCATCAATTAAAAATGACAAATTAGATGAATTTATGATAACATGGACACACCTAGAAGAAATCATACTAGCAGAAACAAGTCAAAAAGATAAAGACAGACACCAAATGGTTTCACTATTATATGGGACTTGGGAAAGATAAAAAACTATGAAGAACAGTCAAAAACAAAACAACAACAAAAAAGCTAACAACCAAATTGAAGTACACAACTCCAGGTGGGGGGGGTGGGACAGAGGGGGGATGATCGGGGGGTGGGGGGGTGAATCCCGGGAATTACAAAAATGTGAAATTTACATTTAAATAAATTATTTGATGTTCAAGAAAAGTTTCCTTTTTCACGAGTTATTAATGACGACAATGCAGAATTGTTCATGATATATGCTTAAATTGTAATTAGAGGTCTCTGTTAGCAGGACCCACTTATATGGGAATTTGATAGCAGAAGATACTACTTCCAAGTGGAATTACAAAGTAATCTTTGATCTGGAATTTGAAGAATAGCTAGAATTTTGACAGGAAATGGTGAAGGGAGCTTTCTCAGAGATGATATCAATAATTAAAGAACAAAAAGCGAGTCATTCAATGTGCAGTCAAATTAAGTATGCAAAAGAGCAGCAAAATAGAGTAAAAAAAAGAATGTTGAATGGGCTTTGTGAATTGAACAGTAAGGGATCTGGACTTGAACCTATGTTAGGTAGCTGCTGAAGTTTTTTGTTTCTCAAAGTTTCATAACCCTCCAATATTTTGAGGACTAATTTGAGCTAGAAATAAGAATCTACCTGCGAATTATTCTAGTGTGATAAAATCAAAATCAGAAAGTACAAAAGGAAAGTTGTGGGTGAATGGGGGGCAGAGAAGTGTTTGTGAGAGAGACAGAGATCACCTTTCAAATTACAAACATGATCCTTTCCTCTTAATTCTTCAAGTTCAATTATTTTCTCTACCCTGAATTATAGGAATACTTTATTTACAATATATGTAATCTTAACCTGTTCACATCACCTCACTGCACTAGGCTGTCCTGTAAACTTCATCTTTTTTCTGTTTTCCAGTTTTATTAGCCTCCTCTCACTTCTGTCATACTAATTCCTCACGTAAAGTCCAGATATTCTTATATCTCCATCCAGGTTTTTCTGGTTAATACAAACTGTGATCTTTGCCCTGTGATCATGCCTTCAGTATCATGAGAAATCCAGAACCCCAATAATACACTCGACTCAGACCTATTTCTGTAAGGGTAAAAATATAACAAATTTCTTGGGTGTTTTCCCTTTATAAATTATATTCTTTATTGAGGTAATGTTGGTTTACAATACTGTGTATGATCTAGGAGTAGAGTTTTATACATCTTCATGTGTATGTTACCATAGCACCCTTACCATCAGAGTGCCAATAACCCGCCACTATAATCCTTAGAATCATTGCACCCCTTTTCCTTACTCCATACTCTTCTCTTCTTGATAGTCTCAATTTTGCTGCCAAATCTAGGTATTGCTTGTTTTTTTTTTTCTGTCCCTTTGTTGTTTTAAATGTATGACAACACCTTTCATTTATGCCTGTTTTTTTCATTTTATTTTTCAGTACAAATATGGTACATTGTCGTTTTGTTTTGAGGTAGTCATTTGTCTTTTGATTTGTCTGTATTCCATAAAATTTGATCTATGTTGGTGTAAGAGAATTATGTTTGTATTTTTATATTTGTATTTGTATGTTTTATATTTACATTTTTCTTTTTTCTTTTATCTGAAAAATTTCTGCATTACCATCTTCAAGGTCACTGATTCAATCCTCTATTTGGTCTAGTCAAATGCCCTATCTTCCTCTAGAATTTTTTGTCTCCTATAGTGATCTTTTCACATCCCACATCTGTTACTTTCTCATTTAAAAGTTCAGTTTATATCTTTTATTCCTTAATTTTAATTTTCAGGACACTCATCAATTTTTCTGTTGTCTTGAATATCTTTGATTAGCTCATCTATATTGTAGGGCAGGGTAAGAGGCTCCCTGACACCCCCTAATCTGCTTGCTTGAAATAGTTAATACCATCTGCTGCATCAAGACCAAATATATTCTAGTGCTTAAGAGCTTTAATGGAAAAGAGCTTTAACATAATTAAAGTACTAGGGTCCTGTGTGTCATTTACAAACCAGAGACATCATTGCAAACAAACAAAAAAAGACCTCTCTTGTTAAATCTGCCTCCAGCAAACTAAAGGGCTAAATTATTGCATTGATCTTCTGAGATTGCAATATCACTGCTGACTTCCCTAATCAAAGATAGTAATGACCTGCCTATACTCCCCATTCCTCAATTACTCTTAGGCTTTAAAATGTTAAGTTTTTTTCAGTTTTGTGTTTGTCTTCTTTAAAGTTCACCAGACCCTTGCCCTGTGTCTCTATAAATACCCCTTTCTTTTGTTAATAAAGTTGCCTTTTGATTATAACCTCCATTGGGCCCTCAGTCTTGACTGAGTAATCTCTCTTGTGATTCTTCTCTCATACCTTGCATCCAGCTGCCAACACTAGGGAAAGGCAAAGAATAGTTTGCAAATAGCATCCAAAGTTACCCATCTTCTTGTGGAGAAATGCCCAGACAAACAGTGTCGGTACAAAGCAGGACAACTGAAACTCAAATGGTTGCCAAGTCTAAAGCACTTTCTGGTAGGAACCCATAGAAAACGGGTAGAAGGGGTGAGGCAGACAGACACTGGGCAGGTTACTGTGGATTCGCAAGACAGATAGTGAAGATCCAGTAGCCTTCAGTAGCTTTTGTAGGTTTTAATGCTCTCTCAGAGAACCATGAAGGGAAACAGATACACATCACACAGACAAGGAGGCTGGGCCAGTTGTATGGCAGGTAGGCAGGCTAGGCAGGTAGGCAGGCTAGGCAGGTAGGCAAAGTAGGGCAAGGGGCCTTGGAAGCAGGCAGGTAACTGGGCCACCCTTTTGTCCCTGTTCCTTGCTTGTAGGCTCAGGTGTGTCCCCTTACAGAGGTGTACCCCATTGCCATGATCCTACGTGCCTTTTGCATTAACACCATAAGGCTGCAGTTGATGATCACAGGCTAGTGGCATAAAAATACTGATTACTCATTTAGCCTACCAGGCAAGTAGGGCTGCCAGGCAAGTCTGGGAAGAAAGGTGCCAAATCAGTATCAAGACAAAGGCTACCATTGTTAACCTCTCCATGTTTGTAAAGAACAGGGTGTGAGAACTGATGAATGAGAGAGATTGACATAGTCTGGAGGCTGTGAGCTATCAGAAGTATGACTGGTAGCAACTTTAAGGTAAAATTACTAGGCCTTTATAGGGTCTAGGCAAGAAAAAAAAGGTGGCCAAGAGAATGTTTTACAACCAATTAACTAGGGAAGACTAAAAGCTAGAGTACAATAAAATTGGGTAAAATATTAGTTCCCATGAGATAATGGTGGGCAGGGGATTCATCCATAAATTCGTTGGTAACTCCTAAGGAATGTTTCTTACGGTAAACACTGGAGAAATGGAGAAGCTGCTCTCTGCTCTCCGGACATCCATCATGCCAGTCCTGTCTTCAGTGTTGTGAAAACAGTTAAGAGTGAAATGAAGTATTCCTCATTTTACAGCATGAGTCCAGAACAGTCTCAGCTGGCAGCCTCTGTCATTTCCTCCCTTTTGTTTACTTAAAGATAAAATTAATATTTAGCAATTAACAGGTTAGAAATTAAATGAGTCCCCCCCCCCATTTAAAAGATTTAACTGTGCAGCTTAAGGGTGGACAGCCTTAAAGCAATTAAATGAGATACAATTTTTGTTGTTTGCTTTGTAAACAAATTGCGGTTTCCTTGTACAGGCAATATGGTGTTGAGGATAATTAATTTTACGATTTATACTAGGGTTAACACAAATAAGTGTAAAATTACAATGACAGCATAGAAAAAGCAAGCATTTTATAATACATAATGTCTAGTTTTTTTTTTTTTTTGCAATGTATTCATTTTATGTTGTAGTTATCAGTTTTTGTCAGTTAGTTCCTGAACAGCTTGGCTGCAGGTTATCAGCATTCAGTTTTGGGAACCTCATAGCAGTAAGAGAAGATGGAATAGAGACTGTTGCTGGGTTCATGAGCACCAATTTTTGTCCTTGGTCGATCTATAACTCTTTCATCCAATTCTGGATTTCAGCAAGGCTTAACCCATTGGACCAGGATACATTGTTTTCCATTCATTATCTGTAATAATACAAACAGAACTTCTCTCCTGCATTATAACTTGAGCTGTACCCGACCACTGTTTGGTCAGAGCAACCCTATGTATTACCATAGGAGCTGGTTTGTCTTTTTGCTCTCTCTTATTAGTATTATTATCATCATCATCATTATTATTTATTATTTATTTTAAATGAATTTCCATGGAGCTTGTCTTATGAACCTCTGTCTAAGAAAGTTAATGATTAGAGATTGGTTTACTTTAGCTTACATTATGGTTTTTATTCCTTTTTAAACTTTTAATAGATCAAGCAAACATAAAGTAATACCAAAACTGTTTACCAATGTCTACTTCCCCCTTTTTGTTTAACATGATTTAAATTAATTTAAATCAGAAAAACTATAACAAAAGTAGATGACATATGAAAGTATACTTAACTTTAGTTAATATTTACTTTTTTGTAAGTTGATATTACTGCCAAAAGAATAATTATTTATGTATTTTTATTGTTTATATTTTGTGACATTTTGTAGAAATTGTATATTTATATGTATTTATAATGATACTACATCATTATAAAATAAAAGCTTTTATCTTTTATTATTTATATTTATTTCGTATTATTTATTTTATATTCAATATTATCATAAATGATAATATTTTATATTATTGTTTTATAGGCCACATAACATTTAAATGTATATGTCTATATGTATTATTTGTTTTACTTTTTAAGAAGTTTAATAATTGTTTGCATTATTAGCCACATGTATATTTAGCTTTATTTTGTTTAAATGTTATATACATTTTTAGAACATTGTAAATTAGATTTTTTGCATTTTTTAAAAAATAATTTTACTTTAGAATTAGCTTTATCAAACACCAGAGTGCAAATTGAAGCATTTTTGGCTTTTCTTTGGGGGGCGGGGGTTGTTTTACTGTCTCGTTTACTTTATCACAAGATTGTGTGAAACTTTTATTAGAATCTTGAAATTGTTTTTGTGTTTTACTCTTATTTGAAATGCACTGCTGTGTGTTACTATCTTTTTTGGTTAGAATGGACTTAATTTTTTAGCTCCAGCCCCCGGGAGGGACCCGCTCGCCACACGCCACCTCCGCCGCCCCTGGGAGCCACCCCCCTCGCC
>PVHY01029313.1:0-14397 GCA_004024945.1 Uropsilus gracilis | reverse complement strand
ATGGAATATTACTCATCAATTAAAAATGACAAATTTGATGAATTTATGGAAACCTGGATGTACCTAGAAGAAATCATTCTAGCAGAAACGAGCCAGATAGAAAGGGACAGAAACCAAATGGTTTCACTAATATATGGTCAACCAAATGAAACTGCACAAGGGGAGAATGGGGACCAGCTGGAGCGGGTGGGAAGGGGAGATGGTGGGTGACCCCCAGGGACTGAAATGATGTGAAATATATAAATAAATTTAAAAAAAAGAAGGAATTCTTAGAAGAATAATACAGATATATCTGGCAAGAATATGGGGTGTGTGGTGGTGTAATGACTTTGTTTTTGATTTTGGGGAAAACACATAAACAAAGATGAAGATGAGAGCAAACACTTTATTGAAGTGGGGACAGTTAAGGAATTGGCAGTTAATGAAAGGAAGAATAGTGCATGTGGAGAAAAAGGATGTAGGCCCCAGTAAGCAGGGTAAGGAATTGTTCATGAGCAGTGTGGTGATGGTGGCTATATTAAGACAATACTGAAGTCTGAGTGCCAGCTGCTGAAACTGGGAAGAGAATTAAGAAGGGTGAAAAAGTTGAATATATCAAACTCTATTTAAATAAGTAGAACAGAGCAGACAAAGGATAATACTGACACAGAGCAGAACTTCAGATATTCCAGTTATAACTCCTTAAAACATGTAGATAAATAATGAATCACTCTGAAGTTAGAATTTAGTTAGAAATAATAGCGCAACCACTGGTAGTCTAAATATCAAAATTGAGTATAGCTTCTATGTCACTGTAATTGTATGATGAAGTAAATATATAATAGCAGATATTTACATATGGGCATGAATAGGGAAATGTTTTATATGGTCATTTGGAGTGAAGATCCACTCTCTCCTCAGTGATTTTAGGAAAAAAATTAGAAACAAATTTCCTTTTGATATGAATACCATACTGTAGCCTATGTGAGTAAGACAGTAAACTGTAAGAGAAGAGGTAAAATAGAAGCATAGGTGAGCAGAACAAAAAACAAAGTAAGAACAACAGAGGAGCAGTTGATACCTGGCAGTAAATTATGAGTCAGTAATAGGGACAAATTAATTATCTGAGCTGTGCTGGTCACATGGAATGAAATGGCCTTCCATCCTGAATATATTTTTCAAGTGAATGAGGTCATCAGATGGTCCACTAAGCTGTTATGGAGTTAGTTGACAATAAGGTTGTGGACTTCACTTGAACTTGTAATTGCCGATCAAATTTAGGGCCTAAACACATACAGGTTTTTTTCCCCCTTTCAGGAAGTCATATAATTGTATGGTTGTGGTTAGATAATATGGAACACATTGAGTAAGAACAGCATTTGTTGTCTTGACATCCAACTGGGATGTAATAATCCCCAAAGATCCTGATACTTAAAGTCCCACACAAGGCTCAATGCCACTTCTTCTATAACAGTTGTACATATACTTTAAAAGATAATATCTGAACAAAGGGTTATTAATTCAGATGGTCTAAAAACAGGGCATGAAGTTAACACATATAATATCTTCTCTGTCGTTCAACTCTTGTTTAAAATTAGAATATCTAGTATGGGGCTATTTTGAACATTACAGGAACATTTACCATCAAGATAGATGTAATTATTGTGATATCTGGGTTGGATATGACTGTAGTGTTGAAAATTCTAAATAATAGTTGTAGCATCAAGGTTAGATTATGGTCTAGTAGTTCTTGCATTGACAGATGAGATTTTCATAATGCACCATGCTATCTCAGGTCCAAGCTATAAACTGCATAGACAGACTATGAAAATCCAGAACACCAATCAGTAAAGTGGGAGGAGAGCACAATAGACCATGGTGGTAGACTATGCATACTTTGTGGAATGTACTTGAAGGGGAAGATTTGATATTTCTAAAATACCAACATGATGTGAACATCATGTTGTAAAGTGGGAGGAGAGCACAATAGACCATGGTGGTAGACTATGCATACTTTGTGGAATGTACTTGAAGGGGAAGATTTGATATTTCTAAAATACCAACATGATGTGAACCGGTGGCATTTCAATAAAAATTTTAAATAATTTTTAAATTCTCTAAAATTAAAATAAATAAATAAGAAAATTATTTTTCTTAAATCTCTGATAAAATAAATCTTACTATATTTCTGACATATTACCAATATTTAAGACCCTATAAGTCATATGATATGCCCTGAATCTGAAGTTTATATCATGATTTTAGGATCTACTTAACTCCATAAAAATATTTAATTGATTTTTTTTCCTGTATACTTTTGGTGCTAATGGAAAGAAGACAATTAATATGCATCTAAACTTTCACCTCAATTTAAAAAAATAGACTATATTCTATAAATGTATCTGTGCTTAATTGACAACTCTGGTATGGAACTGATATTCAATTATTTTCTTAATGTAATAGAAGATGATAGTTCATGGGTGACAGAGTGGTGCGAGAAGTTCCTTGGGGTAGACAACAACATAAAATGTGTGTGTATGTGTGTAATCAGTACTTTTTTTTTTAAGTTCAGATTACAAATCTCAGGCTTTTTTTTGTCTTTATAGAGTACAATAAACACAAATGATTTGTTATAATATAAATTCTTTGCTAAGATCACCATTAGTGAGAAAGTGCTTTTTCATGTTAGAGTATATACACATGGGATCTCCTTAGTCCTCAGAAACTTCTTTGAAGCTTGGAACCATGTCTGTATATCAATCTCTTCAGTATCAAACTCACATGATTTATAGGAGCATATCATTGAACCCAAACACATAGAAGGCAGAACCATTCACTAAAACAAATTAGAACTGACATCTGACCCACTGGAACCTATCATTATCTCAGTAGCTAGGCCTCTGAAATTCAGAACTGGAGAACTAGAATTCTTCTAAGTTAAAGTGTAGTTCTGAGTTGGAGAAGGCACATTTCCCTCAGAAGAAACACTATTATCTACAATATGGTGACTATTAGTCACTATGTTATTAAGAATGCTGTATGCTTATTTGAAATTTTAGTGGAGCAAATTTTTGAAGTTATCAGAAGATGAAAAAACTGTCACATTTTTATTGAAGAAACACTGAATATGATTTAGAGGTATAGGATCACACTATTCAGATATTATTGCCACAACATACCCACCACCAAGACAACTATAGTCTTTCATCACAGCCCATTGTTCTCCCTCCTTACTATGCTTTCCCCCATTTTCTTTATTTCTCTGGTCGTCTCTGTTCTACTAATCAGATTTATTAGTAGTTTGGCTTTATCTGGCCCTTTACATTGTTTCTCTATATGCCACATGTAATTGATACTGTCAGTATTTGTCTTCCTCCTTCTTACAAATTTTGCTTAGTATAATCCCCTCCAATTCCATCCATGTTGTTGAAAATGGCAGGAGTTGGCCTTTTTATTAAAATTTATTTATTTATTTATTTGAGACTAGGTCTTGCTATTTTTGCCTGTGGAACGCAGGCTCATGTTGCCCTGGGGTGCCACAGACTCAAGCAATCCCCAGCCTCAGCTTCCCAGGTAGTTGGGATTACAGGAGCACGTGACCATGCCCAGTTATTTTTTGGGACTAGGTCTTGCTACCTGCCCCTGGTGGGATTTGAAACATGATCCCTGGCCCCAGCCATGGCTTCCTAGGCTGCCGCCTACAGGCATGCACCACCATGCCCGGTCCTTTTTTTTTAAAAAAACTTTGTATGATGATGATGATGAAAGAAAGCAATCAAGGAATGAGGAAACCAGGTCTGTCAAGAAGCAGGTTTATTAGTATTAGTACTAACAGTGGCTTCATATCCAAAGGTTGAGTCCCCCTAACAGGGAGAAAAGGGTTTACATACACTTCATATGTACTGGATTTTCATGTGGGCTATCATTAGTTGTAGTACATGCCCTAATGTGGTGAAGATAGAATGCAAGAGATTCAGTGAGAAACTGTGCTGCATTGCATACCAGTAAACTAAGTTAGTAAGTGATAGGTCGTTTATCTAGACCCCTATGTTGTATTTCTTAGGTCACTGTGCTTCAGCATAATTTAGGTTATCATGTTTTTATGTGGTCATCATATTTCAGTTAACTAGAGATCATTTCACAATATCTCAAGGACCAAATCATTAATTTGTACACTTTAAACTAATATTATATGTTAATTATGCCTTAAAATTAAGTAAAAAGAAACATAAAATGTTTAACTATCAGACAGTATTATTTTTAAACATTTTAAAAGGAAGTTTTCAGATGCTTTAAAAACTAGAAGGGAGGCTTTAACTGTTAATGTCTTTGGTTATAGGAGTCTAAGATTATAAATCAAAATTGCAACAATAAACTCTGAAACAATGTGTGAGAAGCAAAATAGATTTTAACTGATAAAATCCTTAGAGGTTATTAAAAATAAAAGGGAAAAAATACACAGGGGAAAATCTTTTAAAATAAAGTGTAATAGATAATACAGAAGACTATTATTGTCACATTTCTATTTATCTAGGCTTCCTAAACCTCTTGATGGGCACTTCTGCTCTTAAAGCTCACTGGGAAAAGCACAGAGATTATTTATAGCTCTTCTTACTCCATTCACCTCCTCACATTTTAGAGGTTATAACAATTGGCCATGATTGAAATCTTTTCAGATTACTGGAACAATAACCAAATACAATGACAATGTACATAATGGGTGAAAAAGAAACATCATTGTTAAGTTTTCTTATGATTTGAATTGACATGTTAATACTAATCACTTGCTTTTATAAAGGGTTTGTTTGGATCTTTTTTGTTTGCTTTTTCTTCCCCCCAGTGAATGTTGTTTTCATTACTATGCATGTTTTATGAGTTGTGATTTATTTGTGTGAGTTGGATTTGATTAGTTTCTGTGGTTCTCTACAGTTTTTAAAAATCTGATTAAAAATGATCTTTAGGATATAAAATCTGTGTTTTGCATTGTTAGCTCCCTCACAATCTTTGATGACTTACACCAAAGGGAAGTCTAATGGTGTTTCCTTATATTTTGCTATTACACATAATTTGGAGCTGCTATGTTTTATTTTTAGAGGTAGGACAATACTTATTAATGATTACATAACTCATATTTTAAATTTTCTAAACCTTGGTATAAGCTAAGCTAAAATGGCTGGTTTGAGTCAATTAAGGACAAAACTACTCCAAATTTCTGAAATGATTTAAAAGATAAATATGGCATCTAAGACACATTATTTGTGTTTAATGACCTATTGTCATCTATCTAAATCATTGACCCCTATATATTTATGTTGTGAGACAGAAATAAAAGGGTCACATATAGGTAAAGGGATATAGATGAAATATGCAGAATCATGTCCTTTTGGTAAGTTCATCAAAGAAAAAGAGAAGGCAGTTCCAAGGCAATTTGCATGTGAGCAGAAATTATATTTGAGAGGGAGTAACATATGTGTTTATATAAAGATATATACATGATAATGAATATCATGGAAAGATTAGAGTAGGAGAGATATCTCTGTTCCATCAGATCAATTATAGGAAAGAGGAATCCTCCAGAAGTCCTTGCCTATGGGGAATATTGGGATTTGTTAACCTAATATTTTTTAATTCAGAAAAAGAACCTGGAATATTTGCAAATAGAATCCATTGTATGAGGGACTGGAATAGAGAAAAATCAGTGACAATTTACATGCAAATACAACATATATACTTCATTTACCCATATATTTCCAGTTGAACTTTACGTTTCTAGCTTGAACAGTAAGCTGGCACCAAAACCAGATAAAGACATGAAATGACAGGAAAACTGTAGCTGATTTGCTCTCATGAATATAAATACAAAAATTTTCAACAAGAGATTAACAGTGTAAAACCAGCAATGTATAAAAGTAATTATATGCCATGACCTAGTGGGATTTATTCCAGGTATGACAAGTTGGCTCACTATTTGAAATCAAGTAATTTAAATAATCAATCAACAAGCCAAAGAAAAGTATCATATGTTCATATCAATAGATGTAGAAAAAGTGTTTAACAAATAAAATCCATAAAATCCATTCAAGATAAACTGTCTCAGCAAATGTATAGTACAGAACTCTCACAACTTAAGAATATATATGTATATATGTATAATATATATGTATTATATATGTATAATATACATGTATAATATATATATATGTATGTATATTATACATATATACACATACATAAATACAAGCATACATATACACACATAACTCTAGAGTTCACATGTTTTCTAAATAACTTTATGTACCTTAGTTATTAATGAGTCAGTTATTTTTCTCTTGTTACATTTCTTTTATGCCTGCTAAGTTTGAATTATATACTTCACTTATTATACTTCTATCAGAGTCATCCTCTATATTGACTTTGATCTCAATACCTGGTAATCTTACTCTTGACTATTTTCCTTGCCATTTTTTTCCTGGCTTTTATTTTTGAATTTTGCTCAGATATTACACTATCCAGGAATTTCATACTATCCACACACTGAATTAATATCCTTCTTAAATTATTTTGAGTTTTCCTGAACATGATTAGCAAAATTCTGTTCTTTTCAATGCTTCCAATTAATCATTATCTCTGAAAAGACATATGATTACATTTTGCAATGAGGTTTTCCCAGAATCCATAGTATAATGAGTTCTCTATTATATACCTTTCAAAAATCTATAAACACCTAGAATCAGCCCTAATAATGTCTCACTGCTAAATTCACATCATTAATAAAAAAATAATGAAATTAATTAAAATTTGGATAAAAATAGAGTGCAAAATAATTAATTATACTATTAAATTCTTCAGATTTTTCTGAACCCTCAAAAACTTGAATGACTTTTATGTTGAGTTTTATTGATATATAATAAATATACTATGAAATTCTCTCATTTAAATTGTAAAATTTCAGTATTTGTTCAATTATTCTTGCAGTCAATTGTAGAACAACCTCACTACCATATGTACAAACAGCAACAGTAACAACTACCCTGTACTCTGTAATCATCTGTAAGCTGTGCATGCCTCCAAACCCAAGGTAGCCATTAACTTACTCTCTGTCTCTATAAATTTGCCTATATGTACATTTCATGTAAATGGAATCATATAATACATAGTTCTTTGTGTCTGACTTTTTTCACTTAGTAAAATGTTTGCAAGTTTCATCCATGTTGTTCAATTCACTATTATCATTTTAGCTATGTATCTTGGAAATTTTCAACAAGGAGATAAGCAAAGCATATCCAAGTACAACCTAATCCATTAGTTGAAACAATTTTAAATATTGTCATTGATATTTTAATTGACCAACATGTATTTTATCAAATATATTTTATATGAGAAAGTTTATGATTTATCATTGGTTATAAAGGCTTGTTTTTCAGACTACCCTTGCCATTTGGTATTTTACAAGGGTACATTATATGCTACAAATGAGATAAACATTTTCTTCAAGCATTTTACTTCAATGCATTATGGATTACCTAACAATAGCAAATTGTTATGTTTCATCCGCAAATATATCTATGGTGGTTAAAGAAACTTAATAGGAATATTATATGACTAACTTAAAATTTGAGAAGAAGTTCAGCATGGTCCTGAAAACACATGAAACTGGTCTTTGTTTGAAACCATTTGGTATTATCTTTTTTGAATGATGAAAACATCAGGAATGACTTTTAAAAACTGAAATACACATTCATACTTCAGAGCACTTGTGAACAGTTGATTTACTGCTGATGAAAAAATATTAAATACTCCAGTTTGCTTCATTATGTGTGCAATAAAGTAGCTAATGTTCTTTTCCTCCCTTTTGTAGAAATGGTAAATGAGTATTTGCATTCAGGGTAGAGCTTCCTCTTGGGGAAGCAATCGAAGCTTAGACTGACATTCCCTAAGCCCCAAACCTTGTTAAAAGTGGTTTCAGTCCTGGGGACCTAATGTGCTGATTGCTTCCCTAGAAGGAGTCTCATTGCTTGTTCCGTTCGGTCCTATTACTGAAGGTCTAATTACATCTATTATGCTGTTCAGTTTCACAGAAGATTGAGGAAGGAAATTAGGGGTTTTAGGGAATGGGATTGGGGGAATGTTGCACACATACACACACATTGTGGATTTTGAGAAATGAACTGGAGACCAAACTAGAGTATTTGTGAGATTATATCTAAACTATCAAGTGTGTTACTGTAACAAGACAAAATGGAGATGGTTCCAATTCTGTATGATTGCCCAGGCAACAGGGAACCAATTACACAGTCAAAATCTGAGATACTGGAATTTAAAGGCCCTACAGGACTTCTTTGCAACCAAACACATTTTTTTTGCCATCAGTAAAAAGGCAAGTAAATCATTTTTTAAAAAAATCTCATCATAAAATATCATTCACATTTTGAGCTGCCAAAACTTTTCCTGTAATATTCTTTCCCTGTATAGTACAAACAGTGTATGCTTATCCTATGCTTTTGTGTAGATTAGATGAAGCTGTTATCATGGCCTAATAGAGCTCAAAATGGAAAAGGAAAGGGATAGAAGAAGACTCATTATTTTTTAAATGGCTTCACTTTTCCCATAGGAATCCTATAGATTCCACTTAGCAAAAGCTCATTCCAGCACTGATTAAGTGGGAAAGACACAGAATCTCAAAAGGTCAGACCTATAATCATGTAACCTCAGGGGTTGATATGGAGAACTTCATAATCCAACTTGAATTTATTGCCATCTTATAACAAATTATAACACTTGATATAATATTAACCTATATACTTGTACATGTGCATATATACAATTCAGAAAAATGTTGGCATGCAAACATTTGTGTGTGCACATGTATTTATAGTGGAACACTACCTCTCTAAATTCATAGTTACCTGATTTACCTGAAACACTTGCTTGTTAGTTAATCTTTCCCTTAGTATATTTACTATGTTTAAGTTACTGATTTGATTTTATATTGTTAAAGTCTAAAAAAACTACAACAAATTAAGCTTAGGTGGAAATGACTTGGTATTTGTGGGAAATAATTTACAGGTTGGTTGTAGAACTAAAAAATGCATGACTTTTAAAAGTATGTAAATGAAATAAGATAATAGAAAAGGAAGAAAAACAAACAGAATCCTTAGTAAGTTTCCAAACTGTGTGCAAACCTGTGATAAATGCTTCTTTGTGGAAGAAAAATACTTGTGGAACTGGATGGTGTAAGCTGGACAAAGCTTGGTTTTCTGTCTCTTCAAATGCATTTTTACTTATTTTGGTAAAGAATTATTAGTCAATACTTCATTAAAAATGACTTTGGTCAAAAGCTGAAGGTTTTTTTTTTTTCATCACACCTTAAAATGCCATCTCTATTTATATTCCCACATAAATTTATAGACATTTCTATAATATTTATGCTGAGAAAAGCACCCAAATACAAAATTTTAAATCAGTCATGAACTTCTGTGCTTGCTTATCTGAGTGGAAGAAAATAGATTGTTCCCCTCTTCTCTCCTTCTTCCAAGTAGTTATTAAGTTAAGCCTGGAAGAAAATTGACCTTGGATTTGTCTTGAGCTGTGAGATTGAGAAAAGGTGTGAAGATTTCTCATTTAAACATTATTCCACTCCCTTGCTTCTTAGCAAACAAAACAGTCTGATAAGAGTGATAAAGGAAGTGGGGCAAGTGGTAGTATAGTGTCATTTTTTCATTATGAATAGTTTTCCCTCTTTGGAGTTTTTGAAAGTATTTTCTATTCTCACTTTTTTCCATTTCCAAAAAAGGAAGCAGAGAGAACCAGAAGTTTGGAGCAAGTGTTTTCCATCTCTGCTGATTATAGGAAAGCTGTGAGAAAGTACACATGTAGAGATGATAAAGAAATGAACATATCCATTTCTTTGAGGTTGTAAATATAATGTACATATGTAAGCATATGATCTACTTACTTGTGAGAGATACTTAGACCACCACAGCTAGGAAGAGGAGAAATCAAGAACAAGAGGGGGTTACTTCTGGGAACAGTAACATAATTCCCCTGCTTCCATGAAGGGGAAACATGAGAATGGATTGCCTAGAAACACAGGACATGATTCATATAGATAGGGTGAAGCTCATATGACCTTGTTAACTTCTCTGTGCCTCACTTTTCTCATCTGAAACATGGGCATAATACAATGATTTTTTTAAACTTTAAAGAGAAAACTGAATGAAGTAACAAATGCATTGATACAGTGATGAACAGAATGAGTAACACTTAGAAAGTGTTTCTAGTAGTAAGTCATTGATAATGCTAATGTTGGAAGACAAAGACATTCTAAAATTCTTCTTGTCCTAATCAATGATAATGACTAGAAAGAACAAAATAATTGACTTGCCAAGCACAAGTATTTTGTCTAATTGACTTGAATAGGCCAAACATCATAATATTTTTCAGGAATATAGCTATAAGGAAAGAGATAGCTGATGAAGAAGAGAACAGGGCATCTAATTTAGCCCAAGACCCTGGTATGCAAAGAAGACAGAGATGGCGTCCAGACACAAATCCTTTTTATTTTATTATTATTATTATTATTATTATTATTATTATTATTGAGACTAGGTCTTGCTATTTTTGCCCGTGGAACTGTAGGCTCTCGTTGCCCGGGGTACCACAGACTCAAGCAATCCCCAGCCTCAGCTTCCCAGGTAGCTGGGATTACAGGCACACACCACCACGCCCAGCTATTTTTTTTGGAACTAGGTCTTGCTACGGGCCCCAGGCGGGACTCGAACTGTGATCCCTAGCCCCGGCCGCTTCATAGGCTGAAGCTTACAAGCACAAGCCACTGTGCCTGGCCCCACAAATGCTTTTAAGAGGGAAATCCCATATGGAGGGGCTGAGTTGCCCCAAACAGACTGGATATCCACTAAGGGAGAGACTGTACTAGATACTACTACCCATTCTCCACCCCCCAGGTTTGGTATTGACCTTGTAAACTGAAAAACAACAGATTGCTAAATCTTAGATATGGAACTCGGGAGAGGAGGGTAGTCATGGCAACACAAACATGAAACCAACCAGTGAGAATTCCCACCAGTGGGAATGTCTCCCACACCAGAATCTCCCAGTTTCTCCTCACCTTGTTGCATCAGCAATTGTAAAAATAAGTCTTGGTACCTACTGAACTAAGAAGAAAAGCTTTAACTATTACATCAAATAAAATCACAATGCCACTTGTAGAATAAAACTTTCAGTACTACAAATGTCAGGGTAATGTACATAAAAAACCCGAGAAGAGTACATTAAAACCTATTAGAAATAGTAAATCAGCATATCAAATTGGCAGGATACAGAGACAATATACAAAAATCTGCTACATTCTATATGCTAACAGTATACTAGAAGATAAATAAATAACAAAGTATTAAATAAAATAGGAGATCAAATAAGTTAATAGATATTTCTTGTTCATGGGTCAGAAGAATTAGTATCAATAAATTGACCATCTTACACAAAGAAATATACAAATTCAATGCAGTCCTAAACAAAGTTTTAGTGCTATTCTCCAATTAAATAGAGAAAACATTACTGAAGTTTATATAGAGTCACAAAAAATCCTGAATAATTAAAGTTATTCTTACAAGAAGTAAGAATGGAGGTATCACAATCCTAGACTTCAAAAAAATACTGCAAAGTTATAGTAATCTAAAAAGTGTGGCATTTTATGAATGGACATATAGTATAAATGAATGTATAAAACAAAGGAATAAAATTTGAACCCAGTAGTTAACTCAATTTATATAGCTAATACAATGGACAGAGTAAGGACTCTTTAACATTTTTTGTGTTGAAAAATTAGTAATATGCAAACAAATAAAACTAAACCACTACCTTACAACATAGAAAAAAAATGCTCAAAATGTACTAAGGACTTAAAATCTGAAACCATCAAATGCACAGGCAAAACACAGGTAAAATGCTCTGCACCACTGAATTTCATGATTGCTTTGGTGATTCAAGTGCAAAGGCCAGGAAAATAAAAGCAAAAGTCAATAAATTGGATACATCAAACTAAAAGTTTCTGCACAACAAAATGAACTATCATTATAATGAAAAGATGACTTAGAGAATACATTTACAAACAATACATCCCACAAGAGACTAATATCCAATATCTATAATGAACTCACACAACCCAACACAAGAAACAAATAATACCTCCTCATAAAATACAGGTCTCTCCAAGAAGGCATAGAGAAGGCACATGAAAAACGGTCTTCGTTATTTATCATTAGGGAAATGCAAATCAAAATCACAATTAGATGCCACCTCTCATACTTGGGAATGATCTATATAAGAAATACTGAAACAACATTGTTGGTAAGCATATGAGAAAATAGGAACTCTGATATACTGTGAGTATGTAGACTGATCTGGCCACTATGAAAACAGAATGAAGGTTTCTCATATGAGCCAGAAATCCTATGTCTAGGTTTCTGTTATAAAATACAAAAACTATAACTTGAATGTACATATGCACATTTATATTCATTGCAGCTATATTCATAGTGAAGCTATGGAAAAGTCAAAATGTATAAAGACCCATCAGTGTATATATGTGTATATATGTTTATATGTAATGTATATGCACAGTGACAACCCAACTATAAAAAGGATAAACTCTTGCCATTTGTAACAGTATGGATGGAACTGGAGGGAATCAAGCTAAGCAAAGTAAATCAGAAGGAACAAGACAAATACTGAATGGTGTCACTGATATGTGTAATACAATGAAACAAAGGGTTCAATAAAGCCAAAACCATATCAAACCTTATATCCAAGCTGTTGTGCCTTTTGATACATGTAAAAATCAATATATGTATAAATTTGGAATTCCAATGTTGTGAAATTTATATATAAATTAATTAATTAAAAAATAAATTACACAAAAGCAATGCCTCAAAATAATATTGTCGAAGGCACATAATAATGTTTTATCTTCCCATTTTTTCAAGTATTGCTCAATTTCACCAATTTTGTTTTATACCCACTATCAGGTCACAGTGATCATTCTAAAAACACTGCTATAGAGGAAACAGTAGCAGCACTTCTGTCTTGAGCCACAGCAGTGAATGTGCACTCTCAGAACCACGTGTGGCTATATGTAGAACATATGCAAAGGACTTGTGGATTTGAGGAAACAAGGCATGCAATTGCCTCCCATCTCAATAAAAGTCTGTTCTTGTTTCAGTTTCCTCTTGTATTCTCAGTAATAGCAACATGAACATGAACACAACATACAAACTATTTTGTGCTTCTCATGCCTGTTTTCTCAAATATGCATAACATGAAAAATGAATAGTACTGAAGTCATTTCGTTAAATATGTCTATTATAGAGATGCTATGGTTCAGTGCTAATGGAGAATGGAGTTTTTGGTCCCCTCATGTTCCTGATTTGCCTGCTACAGTGATTTATGGAAGGCCAGAGAGTTTTCCTGCAACAAATGTCTGTCATGTCAAACACTCACCAGCTCTCTGCTTATTTTGTACCACAACTCATATTAATTTCCCTGTGACTCAACCCCTGCATTCCATCCATCATGATTCCTATTGACTTTACCTCCAAAAAAAATATTTACATACATACATATATATGTACATAAATACATAACTATCAGCCTAGTTCCCATTCTGTTTCAGTACACTACCATTTCGAGTTCAAATTATTGCAATTGCCTCCTAATTGCTTTCCCTGCTTCCAAGCTTGCCCTCCAAGAGTCGCTGTTCATATGTCACAGATACTTGTTAAGGTCTTTTCAGTGAGACTTTATACCAACACTGTTGGTATAAACAATTCCTTTTTATTAAACTCTGCTAGTTTTATTGAAGTAATTCTGGTTTTGACACTGTATCATTTAAGGATATAGGCTTATAATTGCTCAATTGCATGTTACTACATCATGCCCAGCATGAAACCAGCAATAATCCTCCACTATAGTTCACTTGATCTACTCCACTTGCACGCCAGCCCCAGACCAACTCTCATTTCATAGCTTCAATTCTAGTCAGACATTTTTATTTATCTATAGACAATATGCATGTCTTCTTTGGAGAGGTTTGGAGAAGTGCGTGTTTAGGTATTCTACCCATTTTCTTGATTTTTGTTGTTTTGTTGTTGAGTTGGATAATAAATCCTAGATTTCAGCTCCTCCTCAGATGTATGAACTGAAAATATTTTCTCCCATTCCGTAGGGTGAAAGCTTTTAATGAAAATACAGTTGTAAGTATCTACATCATGAGTCTCATTGTTGGTAATTAAACTGCTAACCACTTTTAAAATTTTGATTCAGAGAGAATCAGTCTAAGGGATGAAAATTATTGAGTTTTTCCACAGGATACCTTTTTTTTTTTTTTATGGTTCAAGCTTT
>PVHY01029312.1:0-14389 GCA_004024945.1 Uropsilus gracilis | reverse complement strand
GATAGATAGATAGATAGATAGACGGACAGAGAGACAAGCAAGCAAACAGACAAACAAATAAAATAAAGCTGCTCAAAAGCTGAGCTCGGCAGACAGCACGCTCCTTGTCCGGAGAAAGCAGACGACGAAAGACACACAGACAAGCTGCCGGCCTGGTGAGTGGGCTGCGGGAGCCAGTTTGCTTCTCTGCTCCTTCAAGCCCGGCTCTTTCCCCAACAGAACCGTCACCAAGCCTCTCCTTGGCTGTGTCCTTAGCTCATCTGTGCCTGCACGCGGCAGACAACCGGGCCGTGTCCAGCAGACCGCAAAGGAAGCCCAAAGTCTGCTGGCTGCGAGGCCAGGTGGACTAAGCCTGCCTTCCCCGGCGCGAGTCTCTGACACCCCAGAGCCCGTCACTCCCGGCCTTCAGGCCTGCAGGGCGCCAGCCCACAGCGCCCCTCTGCCCATGCACTACGCCCACCTTCCCTCAGCCCCTCTGCCGACGGCCTCCGCGACTCCAAGCGCTTAGTGTGTCGCCTGGTCATGAGACTTTGGGGTGACAGTGCAGCCCACAGATGCGCAAGGGAGCCCTTCTGAACCCGCCAGCTTCCGCTGCAGACGTGTGGATGAGTCCCGCGGGCCAGCAACTCCGACTGCGCAGCAACTCCCACCTTCACCAGCAGCTGCTGCTTGGTGCCTCTGCCATCCTGGGCACCATCTGCTCTCCCCGCTGAGTCTCAGGGGCCACCCGCCGTGGGCGACCTGCCGGGCGCTGAGAGAGCACGGGGGCGGGGACCAGGAGCCGTGGCTCGGCCCCTGAGTCCTGCAGGACCCAGGCGACTTGCTCCCTGCCTGCACCAGCCTCAGCACCCGGCAACATCAGGAATGGCGAGCTGTCCCAGCCTGGGTCATTATGATGCTGGGCGCGGTGGCGGGCACCTAGAGTCCAAGCACGGGGAGGCAGGAGGCCCAGGATCACTTGAGTTCGTGGGTTCGAGACGACCCCGGACAACATGGCCAGGCCTGGTCTCGGAAAAGCAGCCGGGTGTGGCGGCGGGCGCCTGTTATCCCAGCTACCGGGAGGCTGAGGCTGGTGATCCCTTGAGTCATGGGTTCGAGATGACCCCGAGCAACAGAGCGAGACCTGGTCTCGGAAAAGCAGCCGGGTGTGGCGGCGGGCGCCTGTTATCCCAGCTGCCTGGGAGGCTGAGGCTGGGATCGCTTGAGTCTGCGGGATCAGGACTACCCCGGGCAACACAGTGAGACCTGGTCTCAAAAAAAAAGAATGATTATGGGGGGACACAGGAGGTCGAGGTCGCCTACCTGACTCCTCGATGAGTCTGAAGCGCCATAAAATAGCAGCCACAGCCCTTAGCAAGAGCGTAGCAGTGTTTCCCACAGTCCAGGCCATTCCCCCACGAGATCGATACCGCGTCCTCAGGCTGTCACCAACCAGGACATGTGCCACTAAGAGACAGGATGTGGCCCGCAGCAGCGCCCCCAAGTCCTGGTGATGCATGAGAAAGACGCCTGTTTCCACACTTCGGTAGGAGCTCGGGGTGTTGCGGATTCAAGACTCCAGTCCAGGCTACTCGTGTCCAAAGCCCGAGTCCTGGCTGCTGGCCAGGCTTCGCTCCACCTCGTCCAAAGGGACGAGGGCCATTTGACCCCCAACTTTGACTGCAAATACTATGATCGTTCCCGCTTCACGGAGCAGGAAGGGGGACCGTGGAAGACGGCGAGGCCTGCACGGCTCTCAGGGACAGACACCGCGGCCGAGGTTCCTGTGCTCCGTCTCCCGCTCACGCTGTGTCTCCAGGTGACCGTCACGGACCAGAACCCAAGCCTCAGAGCGGCCCCTGAGCCCCCGCACAGCAAACACCTGGCAGCCGCCAGGCAGCCAGGCCCAGGCCGGGCGACCCCCCTGCAGAGGCGGCCCAGGGGACGCGGGTGTCAGCCACCAGGGGACACGGCCACGTGCGGATACCGCCCCGCAGCCCGGCTCCAGCGCTGAACACCCCAGTAAGGAGGCGCGGGGAAGTGACGGGGGCTGCTGTCCACGCTCCCCGTGGAAGCAAGCGGTGAGGCAGACCTTCCCCGGGGCCTGCGGTGGGAGGCGAGCGGTTCGCCCCAGAAATCGCTGGGCGCTGGACGCAGGCCTGATGCCGCCAGACGGGGTGGACATCGGGCGCTCGGTCTGCCGGGTGGGTGGCTCCGTGGGCGGCTGAGAGGCTCCGTGAGCGGCAGGGGCGGGTGGGGGGCTGGGCTGGCGGGAGGCGGCCACGGAGCCTGCTCTGCTCCCCTCGCCCAGCCCTTCTAACAAAAACCTTGACTCCCACCCGCTTGGCTTCTTGTTTCGGCCCCTCCGGCTGCGCGTGGTTGCCGTCGTGTCTCGTCGAGGCCGCGGTCTGCGGCCCGAAGGGCAGGTGGCTGGTGAAGATCGGCCTGCACGCGTCGCCGAGAGCAGCGAACACTCGCCTGTTAACCACCGCCTCCGCCTCCGCGGAGGGAGGCGCGGCCACGTCACGGGCCAGACCCGGCAGGCATGGCTCGGGGCCTGCGAGCAGCTCGAGCCGGGAGGGGCGGCGAGGGCCGCGGGATAGCCTTCTTGACTTGGTGCGGCATCTGTCAGGCGGCACCTTCCACTTCCCAGGCCTGGGGTCTCGCTGACAGGACGGGAGGCGCCGCTCCTCGTTCCCGTGTTCCTTTTGGAAGACGTTGGCAGGAGACGACAAGCCAACGTAAGATGCGTCCATCGTGGGGGAAGGAAGTCCAGTTCAAAGCGAATCTTCTCTGGCGAAAAATGGATCGCCCGCAGGACCTAGCGGCCCCACCCCCGGGAACCTCCCTCAAGGACGCAAAAACGTTTACTTGAAGGAGCACGTCTGCGTTTGGTGCGCGTTTAGGATAGCCAAGATCCGGATGTCCCCAAGAGATGAGCGGAGCAAGAAGCTGCTTTGCGCACACGCGGGTGGAATACTACTCGGCCGTTAAAAAGAGAGCCGTGCCATCTGCAGCACCACGGGTGGGCTGAGCGGATCAGCCCGAGGGGACCAAGCAGAGCAGATCGGAGGGAGAAAGTTGAATGCCCGGTGGCTTCACGCACACGTGGAACCCAGAGAAAACCAACAGGCCCAGATGAAGAAGCTGTCCTTGAACGCTCGCCACAGACAATACACTCGGGAGGGGAGGGGGAGGGGGAAGATGAGGGGGGAAACACCCGCAGGGAAGAGAGACGGTGGAGGGTGTTGGGCGGTTGTGGGTACTTTGGTGGGTGGAGAAAATACGGTGACTGCACCTGAGGGGGGAACCGTAGTGTGAAAAAACAACAAATTTGGTTAAAAATTAAAAAAAGAAGAAGAACGCTGCATCAGAAAAGGAACAAGCCCAGAGCAGCTTTCTCTCCGGCCAGCACGAGGAGTGTTAACTACCTCCCTCAGTCTCAGATGATGACCCAAGAAGGGTCTTAGGAAGGTTCTAGCGAGAAAGTGAGCGCACTACTTCCTTCTCGTCAGTATTAAGAAAAGGACGGTTTCTTCCACAAACACACACACACCCCACACATAAAACGCCACACAGGCACAACACACTAAATACACCACACACACACCATTCATGAACAACACCACAACCACACAGGCACGGCACACGGAACACACCACACACATGCACACCACACACTCACAACACCACAACCACACATGCCCAACACACCAAACACACCACACACACGCGCACCACTCATGCACCACACCACACACAAACACACACCACACCACACTCCACATACACACCACACACACCCCACACCACGCACGCAGCCTCGGTGCGCCTCTCGCAGAACCCCCTCTCGCACGCAATCATCTCCGAGCCCGTGCCCCTTCCCACAGGAGCGCTGGCTGCTCCAGCTACTTCAGAACACGACCGGACGCAAAGGCCAGGGTTTCTGTGGTATTTCTATCTGGACTGAGACTCCGCTTGCAAGCTAGAGCCCGTTGGCTGGGGGGGTAGGAAGGCTTCCTGACGCCACACAAGAGTAACCACGCCCCTCTCCACCCCCTCGCTCCGCAGCCCTCGCCTCCCTCCCTCCGCCCCTCCCCACAGCCCCAGCCACCCACACCCACATGGTGCACAGTCATCCACTCATCCACTTTCACTGCAGCCTCGTAATTGTTCTGCTTTATGGCGCGTAGTTCTCGCTAATCTCTTGCTGAGCCTCGTCTGCAAATCAGACTCCAGCGCGGCTACGATTGCAGGGGGGACGGCACGCCTGGCGCTCCAGATTAGCACGGTGTCGGGCGCCCCCAGGGCCTGCAACGCACCCCCCTCCCCCCCCTCTGGCACTGACCAGCCAAGCCTCTCCTCTCACTAGGTCCAGACGGACCCTCACCCTGCGACGCTGGGACCCCCGGTGCCACAGGGGCTAGAGAGAGGGGCCTGGCTGGCGGCTAGGTTGGCTGAGGGCCTGCGTCCCAGGCCGGCTCAGGGATGAGTCCCTCTCCAAGGAGGCCCTCTCTGCCCCCCACCGGCGACGCCGCAGGGATGGTGGGGGGAGGGGGGAAGCTGCTGCAGCCCCAGGGACCCCTGCACCTGGACTTGGGCCTCCAGAGCTACAAGAAACCCCTGCCGCGTGGGCCACCGGCTGCAGCCCTTTCTTAGGGTGGCCCGGGCTGGTTGAAGCAGGCGTGTGTCCCCCCAAAGCGGGGCCTGAGCTGCCCCGACTGATCGATCGCGGCCAGATGCGAAACGAAGCCTCACGACGCCTGCGCTAGGCCGCGGATTCCAGGGACGGGCCCAGCCAACGGGCTTTGTGAGATTTTCCGTGTGTTTGCAGCAGGCCAGGTGTGGTGCGTGGACGCAGGTGGGGACATGGGGCTGCAGCTCAGAGGAGCAGCTCCCGTCTCTCCAGCCCCCTCTGGAGGGTGGGCCTCAGCACGTCTCTCCCCTGTCACCCGGCGTCCTGACCTCCGCGGAAGGTCCCAGCGACGCAGGACCTATTCGCGATGACCGTCGCCCCCACAGGCACATCCTCCTGTCATCGCCATCCCCGCGTCCTCCCTGCTGCGTGTCACGTGCACCTGCTCCTTCCTCGTGACGTCACTGTGACACATCCTGGCTGGGGTCTGTCAGGGGCTTCACAGCTTCGTTAAAGCGGGACCTGGACGCGCCTCCCGGGCCCCCGGGCCGCGGCCTCGCACGTCGCTGTCCATCTCCTCCGTCTCGTTTCTTCTTCCTTCCACGCGCGGCTCCTACCAGGAAAGCACTGACCAGCAGAGCTGTGCAGCTCCAGGGTGTGTCCTCCTTTTCGCACTTCTCACTTATGAGCGTTTGTGCCATTTCAATCCCGGTGCCTCCAGCTGCCCCAGTAGCCCCGGGAATCACCCCACAGCCCCTCCCCGGCCCCCAGCGCCTTGTCTCGAAGGAGGCTCCACGCACGCTGGGCACAAAGAGGTCAGCAAAGGCTGCTCGGGAACAAGATTCTCCGCCAACCGGGGAAGCCATGAAATTAATAGACGTGAACGTGTATGGTGTCGCTGCTGCACGCAACGTGTCTAGTCCAGAGCGGAGCAGAACAGCCACATAATTAACGTCATCTGTTCTGCGTTCCCAGACAGAGGGGCTTTCGGATTCAGATGCAAATGAGCCAAGAACTTTGATTCTCGCTTCCTTAAAAAGTAATTCGTTTATTGCTAGCAATAGCCATCCTTCCCAAATCCATGACCCACAGAGCAGGCGCAACGTGCCTGCCTCCTACCTCCCGGAAAGACGACTCTGAGGCATTCCTTTCTCCCTAAGAAGAGAGACCCCACCCCGTTGTCACGACAGGATTCGCATTTATTGTGGAATTTAACGCCTTTAGAGCCTTCACGTGTGGATATTCAAGTAGTCCTTCTTTTGTGAAGTGTTAAGTAAAAAATATCAGTTCTGTTCTGGACTACAGCTCTTTTGGTGCAACAATAAAGAAAGAAAGGTCGGGGGCTGGGTGTGGGGGCGCGCGCCTTTAGTCCCAGCCTATGGAGGGAGGCCGGGAATGGGAATCGCTTGAGTCCACGGGTTCAAGACCAGCCCCCGAGGCAACATAGCAAGACCTGGTCTCAAAAAAATAGCTGGGCGTGGTGGTGCACGTCTGTAATCCCAGCTACCTGGGAGGCTGAGGCTGGGGATGGCTTGAGTCTGTGGTTCCCCGGGCATGGGAGGCTGAGGCTGGGGATTGCTTGAGTCTGTGTTACCCCAGGCAATGAAGGAAGGAAGGGAGGGAGGGAGGGAGGAAGAGGAAGGACTCCTAGTGATTCACAGCTCCTGTGAACTTTCCAGGGCAAGGGTGTCTGAACTGGAACGGCATCCAAATCTCTAGAGGCTCTTCCTCCCGTTCTGATGCCATAGTTCTGAGGGATGTGCCTGGGCATCTGGTTCCCTGGAAGGCTGGCACCTAGTTCTTGGACTAGGGGAGAGAGAAATAAATGAGAGAAACAAACTCCCACTGTTTAAGCCTCCAGGCTGGGTCGTCAGTACGGCAGCCCAGGATGATTTAAAGACGTGCTTTAGAGGCCAACTCTGGTTAACGCCAGCTTCTTGCTCTAGGCCAGAGGTTGTCCGTCGCACAGACAGACACCTGTCTTCGGGGAACCTATCTTTGTCCCCATCTAATCCCACCTTTATGACAAGTCCGCTCTTACTTTCCTATGGTTTCCAGCTGCAAGTAAGAAAATTCTCCTTCAGCTGACTTAACGCTGAAGGTTACAGACCAAAATATCTGGAGATGAGATGACTCCGAGGATGGTTCGTGTACAGCTCAAAAACACCATTAAGAATGAAAATGCTGCGGGGCATGGTGGCACGCGCCTGTAATCCCAGTGCTGGGAGGAGGCTGAGGCCAAGGATCACTTGAGTCCGCAGGTTTGGGACTACCCTGGGCAACACAGCGAGACCTGGTCTCAAAAAAATAGAAGGAAACTGCTTTTCAAAGTCTCCGTTTGGCATCCTCTCGCATCCTCTTGGTTTAGTTCCTCGAAGGTCACACAGCGGTTCAGCAGTTGGAGACGTCAAATCCAGGCTCACACAACACACAGCAGGAGTTGGGGGGGGGGCTACTGTGAGCCTCTGTGGTCAATAAGGAAGCCCCAGTAGGTTTCTTGGCCCATCTTTTTTCTATTTTTCTTTTTTCCCTTTAAATGATTGATTTATGTATATATTTCGCGTCTTTGTATTCCCGGGGGTCACACCCCACCTCCCTCCCTGACCGCTCCCTCCCATCACCCCCCCCCCACGTTGTGTACTTTAGTTTGGTTCTTAGCTTGTTTGGACTTTTCCTTCTGGCCTTTGTTTGTTTTTCCTATACCCATAGATTAGTGGTACCATTTGGTTTCTGTCTTTTTTCTTCCTGACTTGTTTCTGCTAATAGGATTTCTTCGAGGTCCATCCATGCTATCTCAAGTGCATCGAATTTGTCGTTTTTGGTTGATGAGTAATATTCCACTGTGTCTCTAGACCACAGCTTTTCCATCCATTCATCTGTTCTGGGACATTTGGGTTGTTTCCATGTCCTTGAAGTTATAAACAGTGCTGCGGTAAACATCCGAGTACACGTGCCCCTTTGTATAAGCATTGAGGTCTCCTTTGAGTAGATTCCCAGGAGAGCGATTGCTGGGTTGAATGGCAGTTCCATTTTCGTTAGTCTGAGGGTCCTCCACACAGCTTCCCATAGTGGCTGGACCAGTTTACATTCCCACCAGCAGTGTAAGAGTGTTCCTTTCTCTCCACATTCGCATCAACACTTGTCGTTACCCTTTTTTTTTTTGATGTGTCTTGGTCCATCTTTTTGACCAAAATTATCAAATTCCCTTTCCTAAAAGGAAAGAGGACTGAAATTGCCATGGTGACTTAAGCCACCATTCAACAAGTCTTTCTGTAATGCCAGGTAGACAGTCGTTTAGACTTTGAGGTGTACATGAGCCATCAAAACCATTCAACTCCACCTTCGCTTGGTAAAAAGAGTCACAGATAATATGGAACTTCACGGGCAGTTTGTCCAACCAACCTGCATGTACAGATGTAATCAACATACTGGACTAGGCCCAACTGGACGCCCCACGGGTTAGGTCCATAGAGATCAATTCGTGAGTCACATGGAGGAAGGATAACTTCCAAAACACCTGGGGCTCTTTCGTCAAGGAAGAGGGTGGAAGAGCAACCAGCAACATGACCAGGACTGGTCTCAAAGTCCTATTTCAACTGCTACGAATGACAGCTCTGTTTCTCTTCTTATCCTCAGGGTTGTTTTAGCAATCGGGGGCATTTTGTAGCTCCACACGTATTTTATAATAGTTTGTTCTAGTTCCTTTTAAAATGTCATCGAGATTTCGGTAGGTATTGCATTGAATCTGTAAACTGTTTTAAGTAGCAAGGTCATTTTTAGGTTTATTCTTCTAATCCATGAGCACAGTTTATCTTCAGTTTCTTCCTGTCCTCTTTTCCCTGACTACAAACTGTACTACAGAACAATAAGAATCAAGACAGTAGGGTATTGAAACAATAACAGAAACACTGACCAGTGGACTGGAATAAAAAAAAATTGAAATACATTTTAAAAAACAGAGGCAACCCACATAAATAGCCAGTTAATCTTTGCAAAAGGAATCACATTCATAAAACAGAGGCAGGAAAGACTCTACCAAATGGTATCAGGAAACACAGATAGCTCACACACCAAAAGAATGAACCTCAATCCACACTTGCCTCTATATGGAAAATGAACTCAAAATAGATTAAACGTATGTAGACAAGAATTGAAAACATGAAATACTTAAAGGATAGTGGCTCCACAACAGAACATCTCCCACAAAGAGGTATTTGAAGACACAACTCCAACGACAAGGGAAACAAAAGCAGAAGCACCCAAATAGAACTAGCAAACAGACACAAAAAGCCTTTGTGTCTCCAAAGAAATCATCACAAAAACAAAAGAAAATTTGCAGACTGGACGACATTTGCACATCACAGGTCGGACGCAGAGTTAATGTCCAGATATTAAAACGATGAAGTAGTGCCTTTCAACCAAAATGGATGGACCTTGAAGTGCTTATGTAAGTGAAGTAAATCAGAAAGTGAAAGATGGATATTTGGGTGGTTTTACTTATCAGTGGAACATAAATCACCAATATGTATGTACAAAAGCTAAATACAGCAAAAAAAAACAGATCTCAGTTTTAGTGAAATATATACTGGTGATGGGGTGGAGAGAAGACAGGGAGAAAGGAAGAAAGGGAGAAAGGGAGACGGGAGAGAGGGGTGCTGGCATGAGAAGTTTGGTGGAGGGTGAGTGAAGCATGTGCACATATGGAGGATTAAAAACGTAACCCCAAAGTTCTACAGACAAATGATTGGCAAGTTTAGGTTTAAAAAGAATGCTACAAATGAAGACTTCCTAACTCATCTCAGACTGAATTGATCATCTCTCTCCTTGGAGGCTCTCCCAGTAAATTGTTCAGGTCTCCATTTGGAATTGGAAGGAGCCCCCTGAAAACAGGTTCTGAGCTGGGCCTTTATACCCCGCCCCCAGCACAATACCTGACACATAGAACATGCTCGCTGTGGTTTAAGGGAATGAAAGCAATACAGATGGTTACAACTTACACCCGGCTGCTCACCCTTGATGTTCATCTACCAACAGTTAACGATTTACAAACTCCACGGTCCACCTACATCCAGAACTCTTTCATTTGATCCCTATGTTGACCTGCAGGATGAAGAAAGGTCAGCCTGTGTGACAGGCTAGATACATCTCTGTACCGGTTTTCCATGGCGCCTAACAAATGACCATTAACCTGGTGCCTTTAAACAACACTGACGTTACTACGTTAGTATCTCAGTTTTGCTGAGAATGAGTTAGCTGGGCCTTGAGTTAGCTCTGACTATTGTCAGAGCTCATTTTCTCAATAGCGAAGAACTCATGGCTGTTGTGCTTTCAAGGTTTTATCTAAGATGCTGAATCTCCTCTGACTTCAGGAAGGCTTAGTATTATCTTGAAGGCTGGTCAGGTCAGTCCACCCAGAGTGTTCCACCTGACTACCTCAAAGTCAAAGGATCACCTAATCACAGGAATAATATCCCATCATATTCACAGACCGACTTGCCTTTGGGACAAAGCGATTATGTGGGAGAAAGGAGAGGAATGCACCAGGGGGTTAAGAGTCTTGGGGGCTGCCTCAACATCTGCCTACCACAACTTCTATTCTGGCGCTTAACACTACAGAACTGACTCATAAATTTGCATATCGCTACCGAAAAATGCCCATTTTACTTTGATGTTCTCAGCATCAAACACTGAGTGTAAAAAATCGTTCATGAATATCAAACATACAAATTAATGAATTGATTCTGTCCTATTATCTCCTAGTGTTCCCTTTCTTCCCTACTCATTTCCACATTCTTAGTTGAAAGCTTCTAGAAACACTTAAGTATGGGAACTATACTCAGTGAAGGAGCCAAGAATACCCACTGGAGTGTAGATAGTCTCTTGAACAAATGGTGCTGGGGTAATTATCCAATTACCCCATGAAATGGACTCATATACCTCTCGCACAAATTACTTCAAATGGATTAAAGACTTAGAGATCTGAAGCCAGAAGAAAACGTAGACATAAATCTCTTTGACATGGGTCTTAATGATGATTTGTTGGAGATGACACCCAAAGCACAAACAACAAAGTGAAAAATAACTGGGAAGTTTCTCCAAAGTGAAAGAAATCATCAAGAAAGTGAAAAGACCGCTTGTAAAATGGGAAAAGAGGAAGAACACTTGCAAATCGTGTCTCCAATAAGAGGTTAATATTCAAAACATGTAAACAAGTCAGACCACTCAATGACAAAAAGCAGTAACGATCCAATTAGAAATAGGCAGAGAGATCTGGATAGATGTTTTTCCAGAGATCAATGAAATGCCAACAGGTACATGAAACAAGTGCTCGTAATCATTAGTCATTAGAGAAACACAAATTAAACCTGAGGAACTATTGTCTCATACTTTTTAGAGTCATCATCCGAAATGCTAGAGAAAGCACGTACTGTGAAGATGTGGGCAAAAGGGAACGCTGTGTACTGTTAGCACAATTGTAAACCGGTGCAGCCACCATGGAAAGAACGGTAGACCACTACGAACGATCTCAAAACATTAAGCATGCATGGCCGAGCAGTTACACTTCTGGAAAGCTAGTCAGAGGAAATAAACCCACGAACTGTAAAAGGTATTTGCACCCTGACATTCACATTAGCTTATTTACAGAGCCAAGAAATGAATAAAGCATAAACGCATATACCTACATACAATGAAACGTTAGTTCAGTCGCTGAAAGTGAAGAATCCTACTGTATGCAGCAATGCGGATGCAATCTGGAGTTTGAAGGCACTTTGCTAAGTGGAACATGTCCAGTGTGATGGATCACGGTATGCATATAGGTGCTCACCCCCTCCCATCCACACTCCAACTCACCCCACCACACACAAATGTACACGCATACACACAACTCCTCCCAGTGTAGTCACACATTTAGAGTCACACACTTCTCAGAGCCCACCTTGCCATGCTGTCAAAGGAGACACAGCCCAGTCATGTTGGGGACTTCCACTGTATCCACATTCTGGGGGCTCAGCTCCACTAACTCCTTTGCTAAGCTGATGGCCATGTCTTCACTCTCTCTCCACCTAGTGGCCGCAGCTGCACAGACCAGAATACCAGACAAGACCCTTAATTACACCAAGTCTGAGTGCACTAAGAGACTAGGGTTCAGTTTGGTCTGGTTCTTGCCCAAGGAGGCAAAGTTGAGGCTGAGGGAGGTGCTTGTAGACAACCATGCCTGCCTACACCCTGTTTAATACCAGAACGTGTGGAGAAAGGAACGAAAACAGAGACAATCAGTACTTAGGGGCCCTCATAGCCCTTTGACAGAGTGATTTGCTTCGATAAAATATAATAATCATCATTAGGATTTGGTATAATTAGCGCTTACTATTCTTTAGCATGAAGAGTTTGCAAAACCCAGGATTTCCAAAAGGCAAAAGTAGATTTGAAGAGATTTTTAACAAATGGAGGCAGACGGGTCCTTGGTTCCGGTCCTTCCTGGAGTCTGATGAACTCCGTTCCCTTAAACTTAAAAAAATACAAACCTTTCTTAGTTACTATCCGAAGGCTCCTTTTTTGCTGCAGGTCGATCAGTTTGCGGGCTTTTAAACTAGTCATAACGGATATACTCAGGGCAGTCTCTGGGACGAGAGAAATAAAAGGTCCTACTGGCCCTCATCCTAGCTTCCTAAGACAGTCTCCTGATCCCCAGGCTCAACTACATCAGTCCAGAGCAAGTCCCCCTTTCATTCTCATCCTTAATGAGAACTTTATTCTAAAATAAAGTGCTCTTGACGTAGGCATCATGGAAAAGAAAGAGAACAAACGGCTAAAACGGAGTCAGTAAGCATGCGGAGAACCTCGCCGAGCTCGCCCTGAGCGAACAAGAACACAGATGCTGCAGACGGAACTCACTCCAGTGTGGGTGGAAAATAGTGACATCTGAACAAATAAGCCAACAAACAAGGCTGCTTTCAAGAGCTAAACCTGCAAAGAAAGAAATGACATTGACAAACCAGTCACCCAAAACTAACAGGAAAAGTAAGGTGGACGGTGAGGCTGGAAAGAATGACTGGCCGTTAGAATGTCATTTACTAAAGCCTTCCTCCATGACAGGAGCTGCTACATAGTGGGCACATCTTCACAACAGCGGTAGGGGGTGCTGCTGTTGTCCCCATTTTACAGATGGGGGGAAAGTTCAGAGACATTCCTTAAGCTATCCAACACGAGAGCTGAGAAGTCAGAGTGTCAGGTCCTGGACCTAAATATACCTTATTCCAAGACCAGTGGATTAGTGAGGAAATCAAAGGGGGAAAAAACTCTACCTTGAAACAGATGATAATGAACACACAACCTCCCAAACATATGGGACATAGCCAAAGTCCTATTAGGAGGGAAGTAGGGAGTCCACATCAAAAAAGGAAGAAGAACCCAAAAAAACAATCTAATTGCTCATCTAATCTAATCGCTCAAGAAACTAGAAAAAGAACAAAAAACTCAAAATCCAGTAGAAAGATGGAAACTAAAAATTAAAGCATAAGAAAAGTAAAGTCAAAATCAAAAAGAAGGCAAAAAAGATCAATGAAGCCAAAAGCTGGTTGGAAAAACGAAACAAACTTCTAGACTAACAAAGAAGAGGGCAAAAACTCAAAGAGGGTCATAAATGAAAGAGGGGAAATTACAACAGATAGAGCAGAAATCCAGAGGATAATAAAAGAGATACTATGAATATTTATATGCAACAATGTTTAATAATCTAGATAAGATGGACAAATTTGTAAAATTATATAATCACCCAAAGCTAAATAAGGAATAGAAAATTTGAATAAACCAATTAGAAGCAAGAAAAAAAAAAACAGTAATCAAAATGCTTCCAAAAAAAACAAAAGCTCAGAACCAGATGGTTTCAGAAGTGAATTCTACCAAACATTTAGGGATGAAGCAATACATTCCTACTCAAGCTCTTTTTAAAAATTGAGAGAAAAGAAGTATTTCCAACTACATATTATGAGGCCACTATCACACTATACCAAAAACAATATGCACAAACACACACACACACATAGACACACACACACACACACACTACAGGCAAGTCTCCTTAATCTTCAGTAAGAAATCTTAGCAAACCAAATCCAACAATGCATCAAAAAGATTATGCACCATGACCAAGTGGGAGAACAAAAGACAGAATGCTAACAACTGGAGCTACATCAAACCAAAAAATACAAAATACAAAAGAGCTTCAGCACAGAAAAAGAAACTGAAACAAAAAGACAAGCTACTGAGTGGGAGAAAACGTTCACAAACCACCTAACTGACAAAGAACTCATACAACCTCACAGAAAGAAAATGGCTCAATCCAAAAACGGGCAGAGTCGCTAACCCGGCTCTTCTCCAAAGATGAAAGGTGGAAAACAAGCACATGGCAAAAACGCTCATCATCACTTTTTATCAGAAAAATGCAAACCAAGATCACAATGAGAAGGGCCGTATCGATGATGCCGGAAGCAAGAGCTGGCAAGGTTATGGAGAAAGGGAACCCACCTACATTTCTGGTGGGAAGTCAGACTGGTCCAGCCCTCCTAGACAGCAGCATGGAGATGTCTCAGGAGAGGAAAACGGATCTGCCGTATGACCAGTCAACTGTTAGGCATCGACCTGAACATTTTGAAAATGCTAATTTGAAAGGAAACTTGCACTACCATGGTTGCTGCCATACAGTTTACAACCGCCAAACCGTGGGAACAATTTAGTGCCCCAAACAGATGAGCCGATCAAGAAGCAGTGATA
>PVHY01029311.1:0-14402 GCA_004024945.1 Uropsilus gracilis | reverse complement strand
AAGGAAGAAAAGGGAAGCCAGGCGCTGCGGGGGGGGGGGGGGCGCACCTGTGCCGCGCACGTGTGCCGCCCACGGCTGCGCGCTGCAGGGCAGGATGCGGGGTTCGGGGCCGCGGCTCCGGGGGCTGTGAATGAGCTTTGCCTTTTCCATTCACAACTTCTCGCTGCCTTTCCCGGTGGACACGCTCGGTGACTCAGCCCCCAATTAGCAGCGCGGCCCGCGGAGCGTCTCCTTCGCAGCTAATTGCGGCGCCGGGGTCAGCCGCTGGCTTCGAGAGCCGCGGAGATGGCGCAGGTCTCCGGAGTTGAGCGTCGTCACTGTCAGGGCGCCCCGAGATCTCAGGACAAACGCTTCGTGTACGAGAAAGACGCCCACGGCTGCCAGGCGCCCCCCCACCCCGTGCTCACAGAGACGCGCCTCCTTGCGCCCCACGGCCGGTCAGGTCACACACTGCCCCCTCCCCCCCCCCCCCCGCGAGCACCCACCGCCCACGTCACGGGCCGGCACTATTGGAGGTGCCCGAGCTGCAGGCGAACACATCACGGGTACGAAGCGGCGGCGGTGCCCGCGAGAGGGTGCTGCGGGGGGCAGGGCGCGCTGCGGGGGGCAGGGAAGGGAGGCCACGTCTGCTGGGTGCGTGTCCGCAGCAGAGCTCCAGGGGCCGCAAGACGGAGGTGCAGGGGCCTCCGTGTGAGGGCAGTGGCCGCGGGCACCCCGAGGCAGCCAGGGCACCCCGAGGCAGCCGGAGCGGAGGGAGCAGGGGCCGCAGTGGGAGCTGAGGGCTGGGTGGGGGGCGCAGTCTTCACAGGCTATGTAGGCTCCAGCAGATGAGCTGAGAGTTCGGGGTTTTCTAGGGTGAGATGGGGCATCCCGGCTTTTCCTGCGAGGGGCGGAGATAGCCAGGGGGCGTTCCCGAGCTGAGGGAGACCCGGGTGGGGAGCAGTCTCGGGGCAGAAGCAGCCTCCGAGGGGGCACGTTGGGCCAGCCAGGTAAGAACCAGCCATGGATCGAGACGGGGCTGGGGGCGGGAGGGCCCTCGAGGACACAGCGGACGTGCTGCGACCAGGAGGCCAGCGTGATCCGCGGGCAGCGAGTGTGTCAGCTCGAGTGAGACGACGAGCGTGACCCCAAGCTCTTTCCGGGGACAGCAGGGAAAAGGGGGTCGCCGTGGACTGAGGTGGGGCTATCTTCCGCTGGGCTGCCGGGGGGAGGGTCCAGTCTCCGTGGGGGGCGAGGGGAGCCTGGAGGATGGGGCGATCCAGACAGACCAAGGCCGAGAGACGGGAGAGCCAAGCCGGAGCTCTCGTCCTGCCGCTGAAGGCCGTGACCCATGGACGTGTGTCTGGCCAGGCAGAGGACACGGCTGCTCCGACCTGGGCGAGCGGCTCCCGGGGTCTGTTACCCGGGGAACCTTGGCCGTCTGGTCTCGGCCCCAAGTGCTGGCAGATGGGGCCCTCCCGAGCCTCCGTGCCCTGTTTCAAGGGGTTTTCCTGCTGGCCGGGGCGTGCTTCCTGGTGTGTCCGGAAATCAGTTGGCATCAGTAACACAGGAGCGTGGCCCTGAGCTCCGGCCTGTGCACTGGCCATCCTGGCCGGCAGCGGGGAAGCCACCTGCTCCGCAACCTGCGTGTCCCGGGCAGGTCACTTAGGCTCCCTGACCAGTAGCCCCCTCGCTCACACAGGACACGTCGGCCTGTGCGGCGCGCCGCCCGGCGGGGAGCCGCTGGTTCCACTGGATCCCACCCCCGGAGACTCGGACTTCATGGGCATGGGTTGGGCATGGGTGCTCGTTTATCAAGGCTCCCCGGAGAGTTAGAGGGAGTGGCCAGGTAAGAAGCATCCGTATGTCGAGGGCAGTGACCCCCCCCCATGTGCGCGCGCAGCAGATGCCCCTGGAGGCCATGAAAACAGCCTCAGCCCCAAGGTACTGATCCAGCCGGCCTGAGGTGGCAGCTGGAAGTTGGAAGTTCGCGTCCCTGCCACGTTCTCAGGCAGGGCTGACACTGCAGATTGGGGATCACGTCTCTAGATCAGGGGTTCATGACCTCTGAGCCTGGGGCCACCCTGTTCACCAGCCATCATCTGTGTGGTCCAGCAGCTAGGGTGGCCTTTAGCATTTTCAAATGACGTGCGTCGCGCGAGACGCAGATGACACCCACGTTCCGGTATCTGTGAATCAGGTTCTACTGGGACGCAGTCACCCTCACCCGGCCGAGCGCTGGCCCCGGCCCGGGTCTTGCATGGCCACGAGCTCGCTTTGCAGGTGGCAGGAAGGCTGCCTAGGAAGCTCCGAGCGGGATGTGTTTCTCTCCTGAAGGGGAACAGAACGTGCCGCTCCAGAATACGCCTCTGATGCCTCTGATACCAGCTTTTTTTTTTTTTTTTTTTTGCGTTAAAGGCCACTGTGAACCAATAGATGTAGCAAGAGTTCTTGGCCCGCCCTAATCGGCCCCAAGTCAGGAGACAGATTCCCCTTTGGGAAGGCGCCCCCACCCTGGAAGCAGGGCGAGAAGGGTGAGTCTGGGCAGCGCAGGTGGGCATCAATGCGTGGCGCGATGAGCTCACCTGAACGGCCTTCCTCAGGCAGCCTTTCATGTCCACCATCCTCCACATGTCCCCCGGCGCCTCCCCACCCTTCACTGTCTCCGATGTCCAAGGCTTTGCCTTGTTCAAATGAAAGCCCAGCCCTCAAGTCCGCGCGACTCTCACCCCTTTCCTGTGGGCCCACACGCGTGGACGTTAGCAGCAGCGGCGCCCTCTGCCCTGCCCGCCCGGCTGGCGCGCGCTAACGGGCAGACCCCGGTGACTAAACGCCAGAGAGCAGAAGTTTCTCCTTCCAGACACTCCTTGACCAGGAGCTGCGAGGAGCTGAGGTCTGCGGGCCACGCGATCAGAAAGGCCCTCTCCACCTGCCTCGGCCTGGCACCCGAGACCAGCAGAACCCCCACCCCTGCTGTGTCCCGAAGTCCAGGTCCCAACGCACGACCCATGACAGGCAGCTCCACCCCAGGGAGCCTCTGCCACCGGCGTGGCTTACGTCAGGTCACCTTCCAGCGGAAGGACTGTGGCCTTTTCTGTGAGCCTGGCCCTTCTGGTCACAAATGGGGATGAAATAACCGTGGAAGGGCCGCAGGCAGCGGGGAGCACAGGGGCGCCCTCCCAGGGCCGCTACCGGAAGGACGTTGGGAGGAAAGGCCGGGCATGCAACGGACAAGAGGAGGCGGGCTGGTCTTTCTGCCGAAAGATCTGGACACCTCCCCCCCCAAGCCATTCATTGCGTGCTAGATCAGATGCTTCTGGGGACAAAGGGAACGACAGTCCAGGGGGAACAAGCGCGTGAGTTGCAGAGGGTTTCTTCGAGGCCCCTCCTCCCCGGAGCAGGCCCCTGGTGACATTCCCACCGCAGTACCAGCCACAGTTGACGGATGTGGTTTATCTCGCCCTGTTTCTCGGGAAAGATGCGTAGGTCTCAGGTGAACCATTCCCTCGCCAGAGAGGTTGCTATGGATACATCTTTTCTTTAACTGAGAGCTGGTATTGTGAAGCCTGTGCACTTTAATGACGTGTACCTGGCCTGAGGGGTAGAGCAGCGTAGGTGCCTGTCTCTAAGGCTAACGATTTCATCGCCATCCAGCGGCTCGGTGCATCGGACACGCGGCGCTCAGGACGGGTGGCAGCGGCGCGGGCGGGCCTGCGGCAAGCGAGGCGGATGAATCCCACACGACCCAGCTCGCTGCAGCGGAACCGGCGGCTCCCTCGCTTGCTTGCAATGCGTCGTCCTCGACATGCTTAACCATGACTCATGCGATGCATCTGCGAGGCACCCAGGGCCACGTGACGGCTTCCCGCACCCGAGCCCCTCGTCTTGGTTCGGACAGGCAGCCAACGCGGCCCATGGAGCTGACCTCATGCTCCTGCCGCGGATGTCTCCCTCCTGGGCCTCGGCTTGGACATGGGGTCTCGGAAGCCGACCGTCAGGCGTGCAAATGGAGAGCGGAGCGCGGCGCAGCAGTCAAGCGTGCTGGCTTAAGAAGGCCTCGCTGACAGGCAGACGGCTTCTGCTCCTCTTAGTTGGGGCAAGTTGAAGAGCGGAAACCACCCCGGGCCTTCCACCTCTGCCCTGCATCCCGGGAAGGCCACCCCCGCTGGCACGGCTATGCTGGGCGGCTGCTGCTATTCCACCTGGAAACTGGAGCGGCCCGCATCCTGCCTGAGCCACGAATTTGCTGGCCTGGGATCTCCACCACCGTGAGCACACTGAGGCGAAACAGCAAGCGTTTCAAGCGCTCCTAGGAATCGATTCACTCTGGCTCCGATGACCCCAAACACGTAGGAATGTTTCCTGGCATCTCAGGAATTCCTTTTCGGAGCCAGAGACATCTTGACGTCGGCATCTTGGATTACACAGAGAAATGAGTCAAGTACGTGTTCTCCGCCTTCAAGCGCAACTGGCTTTTTTTCTGGAATCTAAGGGAAAGGAAGCACTTTCAAGAAGACAGACTAGAAAGGTACCTTCTGCTCCCAGGACGGGATTCTGACCCCGAAAAGTCTAGAATGAAGGACCCGCAGGACGGAGCTGCTGCCAGTCACCTTTCTATCGACGGCGCTGCCCCTGTGAAACTGTGGGATAGCTGCCCGACGCCTACGTGCTGACGTCACAGCTCCCCACAGTCACTAGTTCCCCAGAGAGTGCATTAGCGGAGAGGGGGGGGCATATGGAGCCAGTCGTTTTTCACGGGCTGGCCACTGGCTACCACAGTCATACCCTGGCTTGAGAAGGCTGAAAGCAATTTCACATGAAGAAACTAGTTCCGTCTTCAATTAACATTTTAAATCAGCGCTTCGTTGACCAAGATTAAACACAAAATACATTGCCGGCCCCGAAACCATGTTTTCATCCTTCTTACTTAACTACAGATACTCTGCTTCGTGCCTGGTTTGCTCTGTCAGATAAAGAGAAAGGCTTAAGGGAAAGAGACAGAGACTGGAGACAAAATAATAAAACAGAGGGACCAGCATGAAAGTCAGTATAAAATGCTGGTAAAAGGGGAAAGAATAGAAACCATGTGGCCAAAAGTATTGTGGAATCGTTTAAAACATTCAAAAATGGTCTTTGCAAATAAAGTAACATTGAGGAGAAAAATGATGAAAAGGTCACACATGCCAAGTAAGACAGCCTGGCCCAAGTCACCATCACTTGAAAGAAACAGAACAAGGGCGAGGGTTTGAAGTGAAGAGATGGGGCTAAACAGTAACCTGTCGTTGCTGTCTTCCTTCAGAGCCCGGGAGATTGCCCTGGGCCGCCATGAGCCACAGCAGCAGAAACTAAATCCCTCCTCACAGGGTTTCCCCACTGGGCTCTGCACCCCGAGTGGAAGGAGCCTCGTGGTCCCAGAGCAGCCTCTGCTGGCTGAACGTCAAACACTCGACAAGCCAGAGGCCACCTGGCTGGCGTCCTGGAGACTTTGTGCTATGAAAGATACTATTTAACCAGTTTCCAGGACGGACTCGATCAGAATGGAAATGAATTCACGCCTCTCAAGGACGATGACAGAAGGTGTGGAGATGTGATGCTGACAGACTGAGCTGTTGCTAATAACAGGTAGTTTTCCTGGTGCATGTTCGTCAATTAAACGGTGCTAAATACAAAACAATCCCCAGTTTCCCAAATATGTCAACTAAATGATGTGCCGGTGACTGGTACCTGAAATTCTTACTTTAATTTTTAAGCAGGGAATCTTTTAAGCAATCTAGACATTTTCAGCTGTGCGTGTGTGTGCGTGTGTGTGTGTACGCACACGTGCACGCCAAGTTCTGTCCACTAGAAGTATTGGATGCATTTTCTTGTCCCAGCTTTCCCAGCTGGGAAACACCTGTGTAGGACAGCGTCCCATAGAGTCCACCTGGGAGGGTTCCCCTGGAGCCATCTCCTCTGGGGTGTGTCCAAATCTTGGATCATCGTCACCAGAGTCAAATGTCTTTCCTGCAAGAGCACCGCCAGCAGCAGCCTCGTGCCTCACATGCGCACCGTCTTCCTCTCAATTAGCTCCTATTTACACCACAGGTGGAAAGCTGGCTTCCAAACCAGACAGCCTGCATTCTCAGAAGAAACCCGAGGCTTTCAAACGGCGTTAGGGTGGGTTTGTGAATATTCAAACACGTACTTTAAGACTGACTTCCGCAGGGGTCGGCTTTCTGTACTTTCAGTAACAAAGCAGTAGGTTCCTAGGTGTGCAAGGAGCAATGGCATTGTTAGGGGATCACACTGACGTGACTCAAGATCCTTGGCAATGTTTGGTGTGTACCATGCTGAATTATAACGCCCATTCACTCCTCACGCACAAACGAGAATCCCAGTCCAAACAACAGTATTAGAATGAGCTGGGCTCTGAATGAATGCCCCCAACTGGAGCGTCTCTAGCTAGCAGTACCAGGAACTCATAATAACAGAACAAGCCTAGCTCCCGGGTCCTGCCAAATACACGGTGGCGATCACATACGACGGTCACATTAGGGGGAGCTGGGTGAAGGGCATGTGGTTGGGGACTCTGCTCTTGGCAGCTTTCCTGTCTATCTAAAAACGTCAAACCAAACGTTATTTTCAAAATATCCTCAAAACAAGTCGGGCGTGGTGGCGCGCACCTGTAGTTCAAGCGCTGGGAGGCAAGAGGTCAGGGATTGCTTGAGTTCACAGGTTTGAGACTACCCCAGGCACCATAGTGAGACCTGGTCTCAAAAAAAAAAAAAATCCCAAAACAATATAGCTGAATACGCTGAGGAGAGAAGTGGGGGAAGATGGACAAGCACTAGAAAGGGCTGAAAATCCACCATCACTTCCTGTTGTTCGTTATGCTCCGGACACCTAACTATGCTCAGCCAGGTTCCCTTGGATGTACCCAGGACCTTGGCACCTCCCTGACAGGGCCTGGGACTCCGGCCTCTCAGCCTTTTTTTTTTTTTTTTTTTTGAGACTAGGTCTCGCTATTTTTGCCCGTGGAACTGCAAGCTCACGTTGCCCAGGGTACCACAGACTCAAGCGATCCCCAGTCTCAGCCTCCCAGGAAGTTAGGATTACAGGCGCGCACCACCACGCCCAGCCATTTTTTCGGAACTAGGTCTCGCTATATTGCCCCCAGCTGGACTCGAACCGCGATCCCCAGCCCCAGCCACGCTCCAGAGGCTGATGCTTACAGGCAAGTGCCACCGTGCCCAGCCTCTCAGCCTTCCTTGATGCCCAACTCAGAAGTGCAGTTTTGACTCCCATGGGGCCACCCACGACCAGTGTGGCACAGCCCCCTGTCGCCAAGACGAGGTCTGGGTACACGCGGCCCACTCCTCGGAGCACTCCAGGGCTGGGCCCTGAGGCCCACATGCCGGCGCTCTTGACCTTCCACTGTCCCCGTCACTCCCCAGCCCCACGCAGTTGCGCCCCGCACTGCCTCCCACGCAAACTTCCCGCCAGGAGCCTTTGAGTCCGGAGCTGCTCGTGGACCAGGCTAAGACCAGCGCTGCTCGGCGGCAGCGCCTTCACCTTCCCCCTCTGAGCACAACATTTCCAGCAGGTGGACTCAGCCCCGCCCAGCGGTCCCTGCGCAGGCGCAGCTGGGGGGAGCGTGAGCGGCCAGGCTGACTGACATACGTCCAGCCTATTGCCTGGCGCCTCGGGCGCAGTCCCGGGGCAAGGGGGCAACCTCAGACGAGCTGGAACGTCGAGGGTGAGCCGCGCCGGATGCCCGGCACAAACAAGGTGACAGGGAGGAAGTCTATGGAACCAGGCCGGAGAGAGGAAGAGCTCTTGGGCGGTTGCAGGCCCTGCGGGGGAGACCGGGCAATAAGCAGCCCCTGCTTTAACACAGGGCACGCTTCCTTGGCGCCTTTCAAATAGTGATATATAAAGGGGTGTGTGTGGGGGGGGTGATTCTTTGAGCAGGAGACTCACAGACAGCATTTCCCCAATTTGCTTTCCACAGAAACTGTCTCCCACGGCCACTTGGCAGGACGTGTTGTGGAAGAGGCTTCGAGCCCGGCCTTCTGCATGCCCCGAGTCCTGTCTTGCTGGGCAGGGGGCAAAGCAAGGACTTGAAGCTTCTCCCACTGAGCCCCCGGCTGGATGCGAGATGCAAGCGGTGCGGCCTGGTGCGCTCGGGCGCTCGGGCGGGTGCAGCTTTGTGCCAGGTTCCTCCCGCCCTTCAACCAGCACAGTCAGCGGGGGAGGGAGGCCGAGGGCGCCTGCTCCTCAGCAGAGGGGCTGGGCACCAAGGAGGAGCCCTTGGTGGTGCTGGGGGTGGGGAGGCTGCATCTCCCTGAAGCAGGATTTTCCCGCCACATCTGCGTCTCAACACTCTCACTAGTCCGCTTGGCTTGTGGGGCCAGAAGAGAGAAAGCACTTTGTATTTCACTTGCCATTTGGTCTTTTCTCAGCTCTGCCCACGCAACATGCAGCTTGTGAGGCTGGGCGAGGGCACGCTCTGTCTCTGGACACCGCGGAGCACAGCGTCTCTTCAGCGCGCCTTCCAGTTCCAACTTCAGAAGCAGATTTAAGACTCCAGAGCTGCTGATGCGAAAAGCGCTAAAATGTTTACAAGCCGGGCGTGGTGGCGCGCACCTGTAGTTCAAGCGCTGGGAGGCAAGAGGCCGGGGTGGCGCTCGCCTTCCCCTTTGTGATTTTACAGTTTGTACAAAGACATCAGAAATCCCCACACCTACAAGGTCACAGATGTTGACGGTCAAATGGAGGAATAAAAGCCATCTCCTGCCCACGACACATCGCTGTCCTCGTGAGGGGTAGTTTGGGGCTTAACAACTCTGGTCTTCAATTTCCTCATCTGCAAGACAGAATCCCAAGTACATCTCCCTCCGAGACAGCGCGCAGGGAGCAACCTGGCTGTCACTAGCTGCCCTCGTCCCCACGAGGGGCTGCTGTGCTAGACGCACAGCTACGTGGCCACCGACTCCTGCTGTACTTTTTTCCCTTCCTTGGACTCACAGGAAGCCCATTATATCCCAGTTTCCCATGTGATTCAGTTGTGGTCACATGACCCAGTTTTGGGTCGTGGGAAAAAGTGATGCAATCTTCTTGCGGCCTGGTTCCCGGTAGCAGCCCACGTGACCCTCTTGCCAGCTCTTCCAGTGTCATATTACAGTTACACTTCAAGGCTCGAGCCCAAGTTTTCATCATGGCCACTAGATGGATATTGAGTAGTTTTCGTTTATTAAAATATTTAATAAGATTTACAATGATCTTTCATTCATGTTTCCTGCCATCTAGTTTAAAAGGAAAGGTACGTTAATCACTTAAAAAGCTAGCTCAAACGCTATGTCAAAGTAAGTATGGGAAATGGCTTGAAAAGATCAGACATTTGCAAGTTCCTTGGGTACCTTCCCCCCACGGGAGCAAAGGAGCTACTCCTTATAGAGCAGGCCCCTCTACACAGGCGCTGGTGAGTAGCTGTTATTTGTGCCTAAACATCTAGAAGCCCACAGAGAAAATGGTGTACAGAGCTACATATCTATTTTCTCCTTTTCTCAAATAGAACCTAGACACCTGATCTTCTGCAGCTTTTAAGGTACTCTCTGCATTTCCATTCCATCGGGCAGGGCTGGTCTGAAGGGAGATATGGGGGGGATGGGAAGAGGCCCAAGGAGAAATCACCCTTGGAGTGGGATGACATTGCTAGATGTGCGCAAGGAAAATGTGTGTGCCTGCTAATGTCAACATAGCTTCTGTGTCAGGAGCCGTAGGTATTAGAGCAACTTTTTTTTTTCAGAGCAACTTCTTGATGTAAACAGGTACAACAGAGCTACAGATACTAAGTAAAAAAAAAAAAAAAAGAAGAAGCCATGAAAATAATTTCTATCTAAATGACCTAAAAGAAAGAGAAGTCTCTAGTGTTTTCCAAAGGACCCCAGTTGACATTGTTAGTTTTTAGTGTGAACCATGCCATGTAGGATGCTATGGACTTAGCAGAGGAAATGATTTCCAAGCTTCAGCTTTATGAAAAATAATGTATATTCTCATTTGAGATTTGACTTTGCATTTCACTTACAACAGGGCTGAAGTATGAAAGATATGATTGTGATATATAGCCTGACTTTGAAGAGATCCAAGTCTTGAATATTTGATCCTCATAGATCCACCTCACTGGAAGATTGAAGAGTTCTCTTCAGTACTGGCAAGCCCTTGATAGCTTATAAAAACGTTAAAATAAAATATTAAAATAAACTGATCAGTTGTGAGAAGTATACAGAAACTGCATCCATGTTTAAGATGATAAAAACCAAAGGCTTCAAGGGAAGTTCACTGGAAGCTATATATCCTATTACTTGGGGGTAAGGAGGGAGGTCTCTTTGCTGACAGGAATGTCTCAGTGGAAAATTTTCAAAGGCACTGTACAAGTTATTTGGTCGAGTCACTCATCTCTGGCTTGATTTTACCTCAAGAGTTCCACATTTAAGTGAAACTTTCATAAATTCAGGGGCAAGAAACACATTCAGGGGCAAGAAATTCATTCCATTCCCTGCAGTTCTCCCCACAGCTGGCCAGCTCTGAAAGTCAGAAGCTACATTAGTCAGGGTAAGTAACTCTAGCTGTTATGACAAAAGACCCCGTATCCCCATGGCTTGACACAATTAGGGTTTAATTCATATTCCTGTCACAATCTAACCCGGAAGTCCCGTCAAGCTGGCTCTTCTCACACACCCAGCTGATGTCCAGCGACAACCTTCTAGGGCATCAGTGTTTCCCCCAGAGTCCTCTGCTCTCGGGGAGCAGGCTAGGGAACAGATTGCGCACTGGAAGCTCTTGGAGGAAGCACTAGAGGCTCAGTCTCCAAGCAGCATTCATCAGCCCAACCCACATGTTGCTGGCCTTACATAGGCACAAGGCCACACTTAGAAAACAAGCGGACTGGGTTATCCAGTGCTCCAGGGTCCCAGGGGTGGAGATGAGCGCCCAGATGTTAGAGACCACTAGCAGCGACCGCTATGGAAAGCTACCCCTTGACGGTGCTGACGGTGCTTCTTACAGTAGCCTGACTTACAGGATCCACCAACGCTTCTTGCATTTAGTTTATTGAGGGAAGGCCGGATAGCCTATTCACTTCATGTTGCTGAACTTGAACACTGACTAGCCTGATCAGAACACAGCACTGCTCGTCTTTTCTCTGGCCCTGTAACACACGTGGCCCTCCCTAAAAGCAAGTGTGCATTAAAGAGCCAGCCATAAATACGGCCCGGAAGCTCAAGGTATATTCTTTGTCGGTATCAGTGTTTGGTTTTTTCCTTTCCTTCTCCCTGGTCCAGCCCATCGCCATCGTCAGCTTGTACCCCTGCTCTAGCTTCCTGCTGGCGTGCATGCGTTTGCTGGTACCTCTCTGAACAGATCCAAAAGCTGTGATTGTTCTGAACTCCCCTGTTCAAAATGCTTCCATGGTCCCACCTCTCATGGAGTAAAAGCCAAAGTCCATGCAATGCCTGCAAGGCCTGGAAACACCATCCCCGCCGTGACCTTGTCTTCTCAGACTCACACCCTTCTGGACGCCGCCATTTTGAGCTTTCTCTGTCCACGATGTTCACCACATGCTTCCACCTCAGGGCCTCTGCTCTTGCTGTTCTCTCTGCCTGGGGGTCTCTCCCTCAGAGTAACAGCATGATCTGCACACTGCCTTCCCTCGGGTCCGCACTCAGCTGTTGTCTTTTCTGAACGACCTTCATAGACACTTTATGACAGGACAACCTCCTAGCTTCCCTCTCTTCCTGGAGCCCCCAACGCCCTCTGTGAGTCTTCATAGCCCCTCACTCTCTGACGTACCGGACACTCACGGGTCTACTGTCTGCCTCCCTGCGTTAGACTCTGAGCCAGACGAGGACAGGGAAGTGTTCAGTTGACGCTTGGGGCTTCTGCGTGCAGAACAGCACCAGGCATGCTGCTGGCTCTCAACAAAGATGGGCTGAAGGAGGCACCAACGCTTCGCTGCCCTCAGCTTCATGCTTTGCCCCTGGTCATCAGGTCCTCATAGCTCCATATGCTCGTTCCACACAGGCTCCTGGTCCCTGACTTTCACCTCAAAGGACTGTTTACTGTTTTCCCACCCGTACAGAATCCCCTTGGAACGCATGAAGAAACGGCATGCAGGCTTCCATAAGGCACTAACCAGTTCAGGTTCTAAGTTAACTCAGGCAGGAACGTTCACCAGTCCCCATGCCTTGTCTTTTATTCTCACCTTCGGACTTAGAAGTTAACGTTACACAGTAACCAAGGTTCTCCCTAAATCTATTACCAGTGCGTAACAGTGTTAGTGTAAAAATCACTACAACACAGTTCTCAGACAATGTTAAAAACTGGGGACAACATCTGTTACCCACCTTAAACTTTCTTATACATCATGGATCAGAAAAGTAAAAATAAAGACCTGGCTGGGCTTGGTGGTGTTGCCTGTAAGCGACAGCTTATGGAGCACAGCTGGGACTGGGGAATCACGGTTCCAGTCCCACCTGGGCCAACACAGGAGACCTAGTTCCAAAAAGTAGCTGGGCATGGTGGCATGCCTGTAATCCTAGCTACCTGGGAAGCTGAGGCTAGGGGTTGCTTAAGTCTGTGGTACCACGGGCAACGTGAGCCTGAGTTTGCACAGGCAAAAATAGTGAGACCTAGTCTCAAAAAACACATAAATAAATAAATAAAGACTTATGTTTCTTTTCTTTTTAAAAGGAAAGCATCATTTATTTCTAGGGGGGGGGGAATCAAGAATTGAACTATGAACAAGGAAATTGTCAGAAAATTCCCTCCTGAGCCCCATTGGAAAACATAGCAGCATTTGATGATTTTGTTGATGGAGGTTTTAAAAAGATGAGTAAGTTTTATGTTTTTTTTTTTTTTTTTGAGACTAGGTCTTGCTATTTTTGCCCATGGAACCGCAGGCTCATGTTACCCGGGGTACCACAGACTCAAGCCATCCCCAGCCTCAGCTTCCCAGGTAGCTGGGATGACAGGTGCGTGCCACCATGCCCAGCTATTTTTTGGAACTAGGTCTTGCTGTGTTGCCCTGGGTGGGACTTGAACCCCGATTTCCAGCCCCAGCTGCGCTCCATAGGCTGAAGCTTACAGGCACACACCACGGTGCCTGGCTACTTTTATGGTCTTTTGCCAAACTTTTCTTTTCTTTTTTTCTTTTTTAAGAGACTAGGTCTCGCAACGTTACCCAGGGTTGTTTCAAACATGTGGACTCAAGTGATCCCTCACCTCAGCCTCCCAGGTAGCTGGGATTACAAGTGCGTACCACATCGCCCAGCTTCTTTCGCCAAATTTAGTGTCACTTTTGGGACAGAATATACTTCCCCAGTCATACCTGTGAAGATTTTACTTGATGCGAATGAAGAAGAAACTACCCCCCATATTTATGTTGTGTCATTTGTTCCTGCCAAGCATTTCACTTGAGTAACAGAAATTCTGCCGATGTTGTAACAGAGATGTTCTTTAGCTTTGGTGGGCTAAACTCCTCAGCGAAGCATTAGAACGATCTACGCATCATTTCTGCAGCCACCGGAATGGCGAATATTTACAGTGCACATGCCTTACACAGAGGGCTGGAGACAAGAACAAGCCTGTTCTCAGGAGAGATAGTTCTAGCAAAAATGAAATTTGCTCTGGGTCAACTGAATCTTTAACGAGGGCATCTGGATATGGATATCAACACAGAGCTATAAACGTAGCAGCCAGCAGAAGGAATTCGGTCTATACTCCGTAGAATAAGTTTATCCATGCACTTCCCCTACCTTGAGAATATGACTAAATACCAGAGAAACACTGTTCTCGTGAGAAAAAGGCTCTCCCGAGCAGCAGCTACTTGCCCTTTCTCTGGCAAGACAGTTGCGTATGAACAACGTATGGGCTCCTGCACATGCCAGCGCGGGCAGGGAGCTGGGGAGAGAAATGTGTACGCAATCCTTGGGCCCCAAATGCAGAGCTGGGGGATGGGGTCGGAGGCAAAAACAGGAACATTGCTCCAGAAGACGCACCCTGATTCCTTCGCTCCAAAAACACTGAATGTCCGCTGTATCCCACGATCTGTTCCAGAAGCTACAGACATATCGGCAAATTGAAGGGACAAAGTCTGTCTCTGATGCGCTTCTACAGTAGGAGAGCAAGGTGACAGACGAGAAAGACAATAGCTAGGTGAACGCGATAACACGTCTGATGATAAGCCCTTTGGGAAGACAGAATACAAGAAGGGGCAGCGGCGTGGGGGTGGCAAGATGTCGGGTTTGTCTTTTAAGGAGAAGTCAGAGAAGACCCCTGGAAAGGAGACATGTGACCCCCCTCACATGATGCATATCTGCGAGGTGGCACTGGGACATAGCAGGAAAACAAGACTTGAGAGTCCGATTGGCTTGGATCAGAATCTT
>PVHY01029310.1:0-14415 GCA_004024945.1 Uropsilus gracilis | reverse complement strand
TTTTTTTTTTTTTTAATATTATTTACTTTGTTCTTTAGATCACAACCTCTGTAAGTGTTTTTTGGGCTACCTCCCCCTCCCACCTCCCTCCGGTGCCCCTTCCAGTCTCTCAAAACCCACTCTTTGTTGTTTACTAGTTGTGCTACATCCATCAGTCTCTTTCTTTTGAAGGAAGTTCTTAGATCAATACAGAAAATGTACCGTCAGCACCCCGGTCAGGAAGTGAGAATGAGCAGCAGAGAGAAAATACATCACAGCCGGGGATGGTGGCTCGTGCCTGTAAGCTTCAGCCTATGAAGTGGCTGGGGCTAGCGATATTGCGGTTCGAGTCCCGCCGGGGGCACATAGCGAGACCTAGTTCCAAAATAATAGCTGGGCAAGGTGGCGCATGCCTGTAATCCCAGTTACCTAGGAGGCTGAGGCTGGGGATTGCTTGAGTCTGTGGTACCCCGGGCAACGAGAGCCTGCGGTTCCCGGGCAGAAATAGCGAGACCTGGTCTCAAAAAAAAAAAAAAAAAAAAAAAAAAAAAAAAAAAAAAAAAAAAAAAGAAAAAACTATAGACCTGGGTAGCAGTTATCAAGACAAAGCTAGCAATTCCTAATGTAAGCAGTCACAAGAAATACTTGATAGATGAAATAAAACCTGGGCAGAAGAGCCCTGGGTCTGGATCCAGACACTGCTACCCTGCAGGGAGAAGGCAAGCCATCAGGTTGAGTGTCGCTCCCGATGGCCAAGCCCTTCCTTGAATGGCGCTTGGCAACAGGTACTGGGACGGCTGGAGGGGAGCTGCCAGCTGGTGAACACAGCTTCGCACAAATTACCACAGTGTTCTTGCCAAGCATGTGAGGAACTCAGAAGCCCGTCATAGGGGGAAAAGGGAGGCGTCATCTCTGGATAAAGGGCGGTCCGAGGTCAGCGAGGCCAGTGGGGGTTAGAAGGCCTCACCCAAGGAGGCTGTGGTGACGAAGTTCTCCAGCACCACCTTGTGGTACAGGATCCTCTGTGCTTCATCCAGGAGCTCCCACTCCTCCTCACAGAAGTAAAGAGCCACATCCTCAAAGGTCACACCATCCTGCCATGAAGGAGACAGGTCACTCCTCGGTGAGCTTTTCTCTTGCGGTGCCAAGCCCAGTCATTCACCTACCCGCCTCCTCATCTCAGAGCGGATGCCAGGCCCTGGCAAGCAGAGACTTGTCTTGGCACGCAGGGACCTGTCCTGCTCTCATCAGGCATCTCACCAAGGATGCTCCCCATTAGTGCCCCCCACAGAGGGTCGGCCACACGGCACCCTACGTCCTTCCTAGCTGACAGAGCTGAGGTCTCCACCCAGACCTCACTCCTTCTGCCACTTCCTCCTCCCGGCCCTGATCCAGGAGAGGGGTGGCAAAGCCAGCCAGGACCTAGTGGCACCTCACAAGCCAGTGCTCTCAGCACCCTGGCCTGGACTCTGTCTGGCTCCCTCTCACCTCAGGCTCCTCCACCTAGAAGCACCCGAGGCTCTGACTGGCCCAGGCTGTGCTTGGACTGAGGCTGCTGCCCCCACTCACCCCCTTCGCCCAACGAGACCCAGGCCCGGTGAGGCTCCGAGACCCAAAGTCGTGGCCCTCAGAACCGAACCTCGCTGCCAGGCCCGGTCAGCCCGCCAAACCCCAGCGGGCGGTGACAGAGGAGCAGCGAGTCCCTCCTCCTGCCTCAGTGTCCCCTGCGCATCCACACGCGTCTCCTCAGTCGTCCGACGCGGCTTCTCCCTGAGGGCGACCCCCCGACCCCGCTGAGGAGGGGGGGCCGCTCACCGCACCCCCCGTTCCCAGCCGGGCTCTGGCCTCGCGGGTGACGCGGCTCGGGGACGCCCTGCCGTCCGCCCCCTCGTCAGGACGCCTCAGGCCGGATGCCCGGCGGGGCGGCGGCCGCCGAGCTCGCACTTCAGCCGGGGGCCCCGGCGCGGCCGCCACCATCGGACGGCGCGGGGCGCGAGCGGGCGGCGGCCGAGGCGGGGGACAAGGCTCCAGCAGCGCGTCCTCGGCCCTGTCACCGCGAAGCGTCGCCCGCGCCCCCGAGTCTGGGAGCGGGGCACAAACCAAAACGACCGCCAGCAGGCGGACGCCGGAAGTCCCGCCCCCTCGGGACTCTGATTGGTCCGGCGGGCCGGCCGCGGCGTAGCGCCCTCTGGGAAATGTAGTCCCGCGCCTGCGCGGGCAGCGGCCGTTGCTTCCTGGGGCGGCTCGCCGGCCTCCTGGGGACACCGGGCCTTGCGCGGGTTCAGGGCCCGGGGCCGGCGGCGGCGGAAGTGCTGGAAGGGGGTGTCTCCGCTGCTCGGGGTTTACGTGCCCACGGAGACGAGTGTCTGCCAGCTGTGCCCTTGCCTGCGACTCCACGGGGATGTGTCGTTCCAGAGACCTTCATGGAGGCCGGGCACGGTGGCGCGTGCCTGTAAGCGGCAGCCTAGGAAGCCGCGGTCGGGGCGAGTCCCGCCGAGTCCCCCGAAAATATAGCTGGGCGTGGTGGCGCGCGCCTGTCATCCCAGCTACCTGGGAGGCTGAGGCTGGGGAGGGCTTGAGTCCGGGATACCCTGGGCCACGTGAGCCTGTGGTTCTCCCGGCAAAAATAGCGAGACCTGGTCTCCAGAAAAAATAAATAAAATGAAAAAAAAAGAGAGACCTTCATGAAGGTGAAAGGAGTCAGCTCTTGGGTGACTGCCCCGTCATTGTCAGTGTGACGTGAGGCCGCTACTCCTTGCCCAGGAGGCTTGCATGGACGAAGGCAGCCGATGGCATCGCCCTGGAAACTCGGCCCACTAAGCCGATGCTCCTGTTAGGGTGATGAGCCCCTGTGCGAATCTGGATCCTCCGCCAGGACCCACCCAATAACCAGCCCTTGGCGCCCGGACAGAGCGTTGGGGCCCTCCCTCCTCTGTATCTTGCTGCTGCCTCACTTAGCGGATATCGCCCCGTTCTGTTCTCCACCACCCCGCTCTCCCCCTGCACCTCCTGGCACCCCCGGCCTACCCGCCAGTTCTCTCACACCAGTGCCGATCATCACCTCCTCTTCAGCTGCCTTGGGACAGAGCTCTGAGCTTTGGGTGTTTCCGAGTCTGGGCTCAGGAACAAGAAAACTTGCCCACACAGACATCGGCTCCCCGGAGCTGGAGCGTGAAGGTGGGCCCCTCCTGCCTGCAGTCGGTGTCTGTCCACCCGGCCAGGAACATGCCTTACGTAAGTCCTTTAAGCCCCATTCTTCCATGCGGGCGGTGCGTGCAACCACACTGCCCAGTGTTCGCGGGTGGAGGGCAAGGACTCGGGGCTCCCCAGAGATGGCCTGGGAAACTCACACCCCACCTTGCACTTTTTTTTTGAGTCTAGGTCTCGCTATGTTGCCCGGGGAACCGCAGACTCAAACAATCCCCAGCCTCAGCCTTCCAGGTAGCTGAGGTTCTAGGTGCCCGCCACCGCGCCCGGCTGCTTTTTCAAGACCAGGTCTGCCTCTGTTGCCCGGGGTCGTCTCGAACCCGCAGACTCAAGAGGTCCCTGGCCCGCCGCCTCCCAGCGCTTGGACAGCAGGTGCGCGCCGCCACCACACCCGGCTTCCAGCGCATGCTCTTCGTGTTGATAATGTATGTTGTTTCCGCCCAACAGCGTCTCCGGGGCGTGTGGAGGCAAGAAAGGAGGCTGCGAAACAACCACCACTAAATTCTCTGGCGTTGATCTTGTCGTCACTCAAAGGCACCGACTTCCGGCACACAGGGAAGGAATCGCGGCCACAGCACGGTCCCGCCTTGGTTTTGGGAGCTACACAAACGTGGCCAGAGTTCAGAGTGCTGTTCGAGGGGGTCACGCCCTCTGACACACCCTCTGACAGTCCCCCGGTTGGGAGATCCCCAAGTGTTTACCTTGTTCTTCCAACTCCACACCAGTTTAAAAAACAAAAGAAAACAAAAGACTAAAGGTACCTTTATTATCTATTTATTTTTTGAGACTAGGTCTCCCTCTTTTTGCCCGTGGAACCACAGGTTCACGTTGCCTGGGGCACCACAGACTTAAGCCATCCCCAGCCTCAGCCTCCCAGGTAGCTGGGATGACAAGCATGCGCCACCACACCCAGCTATTTTTTGGGAATGAGGTCTCGCTACGTGTCCCCCCGCGGGACTTGAATCGCGATCTCTGGCCCCAGCTGTGGCTTCCTAGGCTGCCGCTTACAGGCACGCGCCACCATGCCCGGCCCTACAGGTCCCTTTAAAAGGCCTGTTTCTGTAGAAGCGAGGGCATGGGGGTCAGCCGGTGTCTGGTCTGGTGACCTGGAAGCTGGCGCCATTACCTGGAACCAAGTGTGTGGCTGAGAAGCATGCCCTTCCCTTCAAGCCAGCGTCAGCACGAAGGCAGGGTTTTCTCTGCCTTCCCCGTCCGTCGCCTGTCGTGTCGGAGAAGGGGGAAGGCCGGTGTGCAGTTCAGCCTCGTGTGGCAGAGCACGCAGGCCCCTCGGGAGGCCCCTGAGACACACGGGAGGACGGGCCAACGGCTTTGCCACCCACACTGGCAGGGTCGTCGGCCTGGCTGAGCTTCCCTGCACTGGGAACTCTGGGAAGCCGTTCGGGTGAGTCCCAGAGAAGCGGCGAATCGGGAGAAAGCAGTCTTGCTCCACAACCAAGGCCGGACACACACTCCCTGCAGAGCCCCGCCTACCCTCAGACCCAAAGAGGAACCCAAGGGCAGTATCTCGGGGCGTCGGTGGGCACCGAGGAGGCGCCTTTTCGCACGGGGCCTCAACGGGGCGTCCAGGCAGACGGGGCGCACGCACACGCAGAGGAGAGAAGCAGGACCAAGGACCCGCTGCTCTCTCAGCGCCCTCAAGCTGGACCTCGTCCTGCGGGGACCCGGCATGAGAGGCAGGACGGTGCCTCGGACCAGGAACAGCCCCGCCAAGCAGCAGCCGCAGCTCATGTGAGACGCACCCCGTCCCAACACAGCCCCCTGGGGGCGCGGAGGGCCCTACCTGTCCGTGGTGACGCCAGGAGCAAACCTGAAGGGCGGTCCGTCCTCGCCGTCAACGCAGGGTGAGGAGCAGTTTCCAGCCTCTCCCGCTCTGCGCAGCCAGGGCGTCGGCACTCCTGGCAGTTTCCCGCCTCTGTGGCTCCCAGCTGGTGACACTGGCCGGCTGAGCGCTGCGCGCGGGCCCACGGCCCTCAGGAAGCTGAGCTCAAGATGCCCCGAGCAGCACGGAGCGCTGTGGAGCAGCTCAAGACATGGGAACGTCTTCTGTCTTGAGAGTCGCTGGAGGTCGTCACAGCAACCCCTCCTCAGAGTGACCCCTGGCCCTCCACACTTGTCACCCAGGCAAGCGGTGCCTTGCTCAGAGTCCGCCGGAACACGGAGCACCGCACTCAGCGAGCACTGTCCCCTTGGAGACCCCCAAAGCAAGGCCGCCACCCTGGTCCGTCCCGCCAGCCAGCAGCAGAGGGTCGCTGTGCTTCAGCCGCGCCGGCGGAACAGGAAACCGCTAAAGGTGCCGAGACGAAGAGACTTCGCGACTGTAGGAGTAGGTCAGCGTGGGGGCTTCTTGTCTGGCTGACCTGGACGCTTGGAACCACCATCACCATCACCACCTGAGACCACCGTGTTAGCAGCCCGTCCTGCAAGCCTCAGGACTCCGGAGCCCCGTGTGCGTCCGCTGCACACGTCAACGTTTCGCGCAGGAAAGGGAGACGTGCAGGGGCGCGGGGTGATGCCAAGTTCCTCAACAAACGGGAGAGCACCCAACTCAGCTTCTCTGAGCACCCTGGGGGGGTGCCCGGGCCACGCTGAGTGGACGCGCCAGGGGGCAGAAGGGAGAGGGTCTGTGCCACACAAACCGGCAGGGCCGTAGCTCTGGCAGGAATCCCGGGCAGCTCACACGCTCTCGGGACACCTCCAGTCTCTGAGGTACGAGGTTCAATTCCGGCAGAGGGGCCCAAAGAGGTTTCACCCACCCTTTGCTACTTGTTCAGGAGAGACACAGCCCGGCATCCCTGAGGTGTTTTCCAGCGTGAACTGCTGAGCGTCAGGTGTGTGGTTTACGTCTCCACGGGGTCTCCCTTACTCACCGCTTGCATGTGAGCGCTGTGTTGAAGAAGGCCAGAGCTGACTACAAGATCGCCCGCATCCACTGCGCTCAGGAGGCTTTGCTCCCGTGTGAACCCTCTGATGCCAAATGAGGCTGGAACTGTGTCTGAAAGACTTCCCGCACTCAGGGCACGCGCCTGGTCTTGCTCCAGCGCGAATGTGGTGGTCTGCAAGTCTGTATTCACACACAGACGTCTCCCCACACTCCCCGCACTCACAAGGCCTTCACCAGTGTGAATTCTTGGGTGTTCAGTGAAGACAGATCTCTCCCGAAAGAAAGCCCCCCAGTCTTTGCACGCGTGAGGCTTCTCTCCAGTGTGAACCCTTCGCTGTCCCAAGAGGACAGGCTTCTGGTTAAAGAAGTTCCCGCACTGGGTGCACTCATAGGGTCTTCCTGCAGCGTGAGTTCTCTGATGAGCACAGAGGACTGAGCTGAAGGGAAAAGACTTCCCACACTTGCTACATTCCTAAGGCCCCTTCTCTGGGTGAACTTCTGAGGAGGGAGTTAAAAGTGTAAGATTTTGAACAATTGTACAAGTATGAAGCTTTTTATTTTTTGAGACTAGGTCCGGCTATTTTTGCCTGTGGAACCCCAGACTCTCGTTGCCCAGGATACCACAGACCCAAGCCATCCCCAGCCTCAGCTTCCCAGGTAGCTAGGATTACAGGCATGTACCACCACGCCCAGCTATTTTTTTAGAACTAGGTCTCGCTATGTTGCCCCAGGCGGGACTCGAACCGTGATCTCTGGCCCCAGTTCAATTATGAAGCTTTGCTTGGGTGTGAGAGCTTTTGTGTGGAAGGTGACCAGAGCTTTGGCTGAAGGGCTTTGCACACTCACCACATTCATAAGGTTTTTTTTTTTTTTTTGAGACCAGGTCTCGGCTATTTTTGCCCATGGAACCGCAGGCTCTCGTTGCCCGGGGTTCCACGGACTCAAGCCATCCCTAGTCTCAGCCTCCCAGGTAGCTGGGGTGACAGGCGCGCACCACCACGCCCAGCTATTTTTTTGGAACTAGGTCTCACTATGTTGCCCCAGGCGGGACTCAAACCGCGATCCCTGGCCCCGGCCGCTTCATAGGCTGAAGCTTCCAGGCACGAGCCACTGTGCCCATCTCATAAGGTCTTTCTCCTGTGTGATCCCTCCGATGATCATACAAGAAGGAGATGAAAGTCAAAGGTCTCCCATAGTCCGAGCGCTCAGGAGGCTTGGCCCTGGCGTGCGCACTCCTGTGCCCGAGGAGACGGGAACTTTGCTAACAGGCGCCCCACGCTCACCACACTTACACGGCGTTTCCTGAGCCTGAGCAAGTCTGCGTCTGCCGCCAGGCTCTCTCTCACGCTCGCTGTATTCATCGAGACTCTCCAGCACGGACTCCCAAGCGGGGAGGTGTGTCTGTGCTGTAATCTCTCCCGCCTTCGCTGCACACGCACAGGGCTGCTGCCTGGCTGCTCACTGCTGGGAGCAACCTGGTGCTCGAGAAGGCACGAGAGCCACGAAGTTCTTTCCACCCTCCTCACAGCTCATGGGGTGCCCTGAACCCCCAAATCTGTGGTTCCTCCCAAATGGATCCCTGTCCTTATCCACGCTGAGGGGGAGGGGCTTCTCTCCACCGTCATGTTTTTGGTGCTGCTGCAGGTTTGCGCTGAACCAGAAGCCTCTGGACGCCACAGCCAAGTATTGTTTCTGAGCAGGACACGTGGCTGGAGCTCGATCGGGGCAAAATACCCTTCGAGGCCGGGACACACTTCTCACAGGGGTGAGTCTTGTGAGTCCCTCCTGAACCTGCTCTGGAAGTCCTGGCCTGTGAGCCTCCACAGAGCAAAGCGCTCTGCTCAGAAGGTGCCTTCTCCGTACCAACCACCTGAAAGCAGAGACACGCTGAGGAAGTAAGGCTGCCAACTGTTCGGAGGCTGTCATCCAAAAGCGCCATCATATTCCTTCGGACACTGAAATCAAACCAAGACTCCGAAGGCCTGGAGCGCCGATACCAACTTGAAGGGAGAGCAACTCCAGCCCAAGGCCGGGTCACAGCACAGGGAGCCCTCACAGGATGAAGGGACAGATAGGCGGGATCTGCCAGCCTCTCCTCAGTGACCAGTCTCCAGCAGGACTTTGCCACAGGGTGGCCCGTGCACGCTACAGAGGGCGGTGTGTCCAGAGCCAGGAGCGCTAACGGGGACTGAGCAGCTGCTACTCAAGATAACGTTACATACGACGCGCACCCTCCCGACACAGCGCTAGCATCGCTGTGGGAGCCACGGGCTGCGCATGCGGAGGGACTAGCGGAGGTCAGAAACGGGAGGCAGCCAGGCCCAGAGTTCCAGATGACCCAACAAATGACAACCATGCCACATACAAGGGCGAAACCGCAGAACACTCTTGCTAGCGGCGGCGGCGCACTGAATCTCTGCTGGAGAAGCGGAGGTTGGTATGGTCTGGAGACGGTCCTGATGCCCTGTCCACCCTGTCAAGCCGACCCATGCTCCCCACCCCCAGCTGGGTGACACCAGGCACCTGCACCAAGTCCGTAGGCAAAGACAGGCCAAAAGAAAGGTCCCCCATGGCCAGGGGAACTCAGGAGACACCGCAGCACGGGAAAGACAGAATTACACACAAGCACAAGCACAAAGGAGCATCTTGGAGCAAAGCCGAGGATGAGCTCATTGGTGACCGTGTCAAATCATAGCAATGCCAATACTGGCAGCTACGGGGAAGCGGCAGTCGGAAGAAGGGGGCAGAACAGGGTCCCCAGCTGCCACGGACCTGGCCACAGCCGTCAAGGCAGCGAGAGGCAGGAAAGCGAGACCCAAGAGCTTGGCTGCAAGTCCCAGGTCCTTCCCTGCGTAGTTTGTGGGGCCCAGTGCTCGTGAGGTGAGGCACACAGGTGAGTGCTGCACCCACGGCAACGTGCCCAGCAAGCATGGACATCGGGAGGGGGGACGGTCTGCTGTGCAGGGTGGAGCTGGCTCTGGGTCCGGGAGAGAGTGAGTGCGGTGAGGGGATGAGGGACAGAAGGCCTCACCCAGGGACGCCCTGGTGACAAAGTTCTCCAGCATCACATCACGGTAGAGGTCCCGCACGCCTCATCCAGGAGCTCCCACTCCTCCTCGCAGAGGTAGACGGCCACTTCCTGGAAGGTCACACCGCCCTGCGTGAAGGGGACGGATCACTGCTCAGCAAGCTTCTCCCCCAGGTTCCCCGACTCACCTCCCCCACAGCGCTCAGCCAGTCTCGCCCTCTCAGAGGAGATGTTAGACCCTGGTGGCCCTGGTGCGCTCTCTCCCTCAGTCCCTTGACCATACGTTACCCACAGCAACAACAGGACAGAGATTTGGGCAGAGAGCACACGTGAGATCTGCGCCTGACATGCAGGGAAGCCCCATCTATGAGGCACTTCTCCTAGGACCCTGGGGACGCCTTCCAGACACAGCCAAAGTGTGGGCTTACCCTCACTGACAGGTCCCTCGGGATGCCAGCTCGTGTTCCCTCTTCCTGTGACACTGCTCTCTGTACCACAGCTGTCTTTCACAGCTCCCCCTCTCCTTCCGCCCTTAGCATCTCCCTTCCTGCCTTTCTTCATACTCAGCACAGGAATACAGAGCCCGTGGCCAACAGAGACAGGGTCCAGCAATCCACCAAAATGCACGTGGTTCCCACCAGCACTGGCAGCCCAGAACACACCACGGTCTCACTAACGGTTTGAGGTAGAGACGCTTCCTTACATCTACACTGACTCTCCCTCATGATCCTGCTGCCTGAAAATAGTCCTGCCAGACAAACAAGACACACACGATTGTCACACAAGATTCTGGTGCAGCCCTAGAAATGAACAGGTAGCAATTCTGCTACAGACTCGAGAACGGAGGAAGAGATTTCCAAGGGATCACTATCCAAGATATACAAAGAACCCAGCGTAACAACAAAACCAAATAAGCCAATTTTGAAAAACAGAGGATAAAGATAGATGCTTTTCTGAAGAGGTCACACATATGAAAAGACACTCATCACCGTTTCTAACGAGGGAAACACCAAGCAAGCCCATAATGCACTCGTGAAACCTGTGAGAACTGTGCACGTTGAAGACACTCAGGGTTTGGTGAGGACGTGGGCAAAAGGAATCTTCATACACTGCAAGCGGAAAATATAAATTGGAACAGCCATTTTGGAAAGTGACCTGGACCTTTCCGAAAACCTAGGCCCAGATAAAGATGAGATGCTAGATACACAGAATGAAGACTATCCAGTTTTGGGTAAGATAATTTTTTTTTTTAAGAGACGAGGTCTTGCTGTTGCCCGGGGTAGTCTCAAACCCGTGGACTCAAGCAATTCCTAGCCTCAGCCTCCCAAGGCTGGGATTAAAGGTGCGCGCCACTGCGTCAGGCTGGGTAAGATAAATTTTTCCATTTCCAGAAAAATGGAAGGGGCTTCAGCGGATTCTGCAAAGCAAAATTAGCCCACAAAATAAGCCATTGTATATGCCAGTATCAGAAACCAGAGATAAACCCATATGAAAGTCAGTCAGGAAGGAACACGAGGATACTGATCGTTCAGGTCACCAGGGACGCGGAGGCTGAGGGAGGCCTGGAGGTAAGAGGATATAAGGGATGGTGGCGGGCAGCTAATCCGTGCTTGCTTTTCCAACCTCAAATAATGACTAAGCGTGGGGAGAATAGGAGAAATCAGTTAAGAATAGTGTGGTTTTAGGGCAGAAAGATGCAGTGTGAGTAATTCTTGGTTCACACACCCTCTCTGGGAGTCCTGCAAGATCAAAGACCCAGAGAACCGTAGCCAGACAGTGTGGCGAGCTCCCCCAGCTTCAGAGGAGCGCCAGACAGCTCTTCGGGACCACAAGTGGCCCCAATCTTGCAACGGAACCGCTCAGCGTCAGAGCAGCTTTGGAAGCGGCAGGAAAAGGCCGCCGCTTATGAGGTTTAGTGCTTTTTCCAGACCCACCGTTGTAAGACGAGGCACAAAGCACCGCAGCTGGCAGAAAGGTGGCCGAGGGCCTCTGGGTCCAGGGAGGCGCTTCTCGCGGGGAAGCGACAGCCGTCAGCACGCGGACTCCCTCACGCCAGGGCGCGCAGCTCCCAGAACAGCGAAACACCCACAGGTCAGCGACGGGTGGCCCTGAGCCGCGACGCGGTCGACACGGAGGACTTGGAGCGAATCGTCAGGCTCAGGGGCGATCCCGACGGTGAGACACCCCCCTTCACCCCCTCGCCCCGCCATGACGGGACGGTCCCTCACGACACGGGGACACGCAGGACCTGGGGCTCCGCACCCTGCGGAGGCGCTAACGGCGAGACGCGTGCCCGAAACGGCCCCGTCTGGACTCTCGGTCCGGACGCCCGGCGGGGCGGCGGCCGCCGCGCCCGTACCTCAGACGGGGCCCTCGGCGCGGCCGCCGCCATCGGACGGCGCCGGGCTGGCTGCGGGCGAGGCGGGGGTTCCGGACCCCACGGCCGCCTCGGCACAGAGACACGGTTCCTTCCGCTCCAGCCGATCCTGTCAGCGAGAGGCCGACCCCGCGCCTCGGCGCCCAGGAAACGACCTGCACACCGAGCGCAAACAAAATGACCGCCACAAAAAGAACGCCGGAAGTCCCGCCCCGCGCTCTGCGCATGCGCGAAGCCGTCCCCTCCGGTGCGCTCGGGCGCGGCGCCCTCTGGGTAATGTAGTTCCACGCCCGTGCAGGCGGCTCTAGGGCCAGCGCCCTGACCTTGGGCTCCCGGGGGGGGGGAGGGGGGGCCCTCACAAGAGAAACGCCTGCGACGGGTTTTCTTGCTCCTGGAGGCGGGAGGTTTCCTCCTGGCCTGAAATCCCTGCTCATATTTCTGCAGCCTGCAGCCTGCAGCTATGTGCCCAGCGAGTGCAAAAGTATTTTTCTGTTGCTTCCAATGACTATACATCCAAAGAAATGATTCTTCTGGCCGGGCACGGTGGCTCGTGCCTGTAAGCTTCAGCCTATGAAGCGGCCGGGGCTAGGGATCGCAGTTCGAGTCCCGCCTGGGGCCAGTAGCGAGACCTAGTCCCAAAAAAATAGCTGGGCGTGGTGGCGCGCACCTGTAATCCCAGTTACTGGGAAGCTGAGGCTGGGGATGGCTTGAATCTGGGGTACCCCGGGCAACGAGAGCCTGGGGTTTCATGGGCAAAAATAGCGGGACCTAGTCTCAAAAAAACAAATAAATAAATAAAAGAAATGATTCTTCTGTAGTCATGCAGACACATAAAGTAGACATTGTTAGAGGGACCCTAATAAACACTAAACTTTTCTCCCTTCCTCTTCCTGGTGATTGAAATGTTAGGGCCGGTTTGTGTTTCATTTCGTTACAGTCAGGAATAAGAGCCAAAGTCTCCCCACAGGGGCGGGGCAGAGAAGATAGGAAAGATGGGTATTAACCAGCCCGAGCAGGCAGATAATGGAGGGGCTCTGTCTCTGGTCCCCATAGAATGTCTCTCCTACCTGGGTGTTCAGTGATTGCATTCAACTCGGTCAGGAACACGGATACAGACTCACATATAGTCTGTGTGTATACAGCACGTCCTAAACACGTTCGCTTCCTTTCCGAAATCTGCGATTTGGAGAGTTGAATAGACGACTTACTAAACGTCACTTTGGAACAAAACAGTGTCTAGTGCCCCAGTTGCAGTACAGATGAAAAGGCCACACCAGAACCCAGAGAAAGACGTGGGGGCCTAGGAGCTCAGCTAGCTGCTGAGAGGACTCTCATTCCTACAGTTTTCCAGGGGCGGTCTGTATGGCAGGGTGAGATCACCCCTGAACTGGCAAGTGAAAACCACTGAAAGGCGCTGATCTGCTAAGGGGCTGGGATCCGGCTGGAGGCTGCCGTGGCTTCAGGGTGCTGATACTATCAGAACTGGCCAGAGGTGAGACACCTTGGTAGTCAGCGGAGGGCCCAAACAGGCCTCACTGTGGAGTAACGGCGTCCTGATGTCGATGCCCCCGCCCTGTCTGTGTAGTTGCAGTAGCTCTGGAGAGACCAGGAGGCAGTGAGGGCAGTGATGATCCCTGCCTTCCAGCTTGTCGGCACCCCATTTCCCCATAAGCGTTCCGCACTCTCTGAATTCTCTGCTAGTATTTTGCAACTCTTGCTCTTAAAAACAGGAACACTTGTGTGCGTGTGTCTTGTTTTTTAAGCGACTAGGTCTCGTTACGTTGTCCATGGTTATCTCGAACCCGTGCGCGCAAGTGACCCCCAGCCTCAGCCTCCCAGGTAGTGGGATTACAGGCTTGCACCACCACGCACGGTAAAACTGGAACACTTGTAATTCTAAAGATTTCACGTGGCTTTGGGTAGCTCTGCAGAAGCCCTGCCAGGTGAAGAGGACATGTGCTTTCCCTGCTCAGGATGGGTCACTCTAGAAGTACAGCCCAGAGGGGGTGGGTGAGGGGTCTGTCAGGCATCAGGGTGAGCAGCACGCTCCCCCCTACTCCTGTAGCTCCCAAGGAAACGGGGTGCGTCATTGAGAGAATGACCGTTACCATTGAGGTGAGGTCGTGTCCCAGGAGCAGCGCACAGCGAGGCTGCGAGGACGCCTGAGGTCCCCAGGCTGACAGGGCTCGGGGCTGCGTCGCCTTCCCCCACCCAGGGTCCACTTGCTCTGTTCTTTTCACCCAACCGGCCGAATCCTGGCACGTGTCCACGTGCGGCGCGGGCCCGGTCCGGGCAGGCGGGTCCCGAATGTAGCGGCTGGGTCCCCGTGGATCCAGGAGCGAAGTCCCCAACGGGGTGGCGGGGTCGTTCCCACCGAAGTCAAGAGGTTGTGCATCGACGACCAGGGCGCCACCACCTGGTCCCCAGGCTGCGGCCGGTCCGAGGACCTGGCGCGGCCGATGACTGGGGCTTCTGGACCGATCAGGCACTCCGGCGGCTCCGCTCCCACGCTCGGCGACCTCCTGAACTCCCTAGCGGTGCTGAACGATCCAAGGCGCCAAGGAGCCCGTTGGCCGCGCGCCCCCGACGCCACCGTCCCCTGCGAGGACTCACGCGCCGGAACTACGTTACCCACAATGCCCTGAGTCGGCCGGGTGGTTCCACCAATGAGAGCCCGGGGGCGGGCACTTCCGCCGCGGCCGGAGAGGAGGCGGGACTTCCTTTCGGGGCAGCCGTCTCGCGGGCTCTGTCGGCTGCTGCGTCGAATCTTACGGCCGCGGGGACCCATCGGGGGGCGCCGGGTCAGCGGCGTCCCCGCGTCGCTGCTACTCTGAGGACGGCGGCGGCGGCGGTGCGGACGCCCGGACACCGTTTCGCCAGCCCGCGCCCCGCCCGATGGCGGCGGCCACGCCGAACGCCCTG
>PVHY01029309.1:0-14403 GCA_004024945.1 Uropsilus gracilis | reverse complement strand
TTTTTTTTTTTTTTTTGAGACTAGGTCTTGCTATTTTTGCCCATGGAACCGCAGGCTCATGTTGCCCGGGGTACCACGGACTCAAGTAATCCCCAGTCTCAGCTTCCCAGGTAGCTGGGATTACAGGTGCGTACCACCACACCCAGCTATATATTTTTGGAACTAGGTCTCACTATGTGCCCCCAGCGGGACTCGAACCGCGATCCCTGGCCCTGGTCGCAGCTTCCTAGGCTGCCGCTTACATGCACGCGCCACCATGCCAGGCCCAAAATATTCTTAAATAATCGAGTTTTATAGGTAAAATTATCAAGAAAATTTATTAAATAAATTATTCCTAAACTTTTCCCATCTACCACCACTTTCATACCCATCCTTTTTTTTTTTATACTGACAAAGAATCAAGAAAAAACTCTTCATGTTTAGAGGGTCAGATAATGCCAGACTAAAAACTAATCCTTAAAAGCTAACTGTAGAACTGAAGCAAACAAAGTAGGAGGAAGAGGAGGAGGAGGAGGAATGAGAACAAAATGGGGAGGGAGCACAATGGCTGTGGGAATGAACTGTGGGTGTTCTGGTGGGCACCCTATGGTAACAACATCTGTAGGGGGCATCCTAAACTACAAGCAATGATGTAAACCAACACGACCGTGATTAAAAACAAAAACAAAATGCACAGTGAAAAACCCTCTTGACTCTCCACTTCTCCTTCAGCTGGAAGGATGTTCCTGTCCTTCCTGATGTTCCTGTAGAGAACAACTACCCTGATTTCCAGGGCATTGTTGAAACCTCAGACATCAGCCTTCTGGCCAAGCATCTGTGATTTCATATTGTTGGGGCATTTGTTTTATCCCTGGGGGTTGCAGCTTTCTAAGTTTGCTGTGGCTATACCAAGAAAGAAGGCACACACACATTTCTACAGAAATGATGATTTCATTGTATGAGTTCATAAGGAAGACTGATAACTTTTAGAGTACCAGACAGAATTCTTTGGTTTGACTTCCACAGAAGTTTGTCACTGACTTGAGTTTCTGAACTATCTAACATGAATATTCGGGCTCTGGGATAGTTTCTCTAGGTAAACAAGCAATTCAATGCTATAGGTGGGGGGAATTCTTATTAATGTATAAGGAACAGTGGAGCTGGAGTACTATTTTAGGGCACATTTGGATAGTTTGGATTTATGATATTTGTGAGGCATTTTTACATACTATAATATTCTTTTTAATCCACTGAAGTCCCTTATATAATGAAAGTGCCCATTTATATCCATTTTATGCCATTTGGAGCCAAATTGTGTTACCTTAAATTATAAAAACTTACAACTGTCATAGCTGTTTTTAGAATCACAGTCTTGGCCAAATATGCAATTCATTTGTTACCAAGACCTTATGGAAATATTCTCTTATGGGAAACTAGCATCAACTTTATCAGGTTTGGCTTTGTATTGGGATTTCCAGGAATTTAAAAGAGTAAAAGGGAAAGGTCATCCTCTGGTGCTTTGACCTTTGCACATTTATTTTTTTCCCCTATAAGGATTTTATGCATTAATGCATCTGAACTATCTTTCCTATATGGCATCAGGCTTGTCAGGTAACAAAGGAATATTTTGATCTGTCTTATGGTGGTGCAGTGTGCCAGCTCAGCTCTCAGTAGACTTACTTCCATCTGTGCTACCATCTTTGTCAACTGAGCAGCACTTTCCCAATTGTTTCCCTACTAAACTGCATTTTGCCTTGTTACTTTATTGAAGTTAGTGAAATATGGGAAAAATACAAATGTGAGCATTATTAAATGGAGATTTACCTCCCAAAAATATATAATATCCAGACAAAGAAGGAAATTATTAGGCAGAAGGTGGTGAATCTTTAGTCTCAATCATGACAACTCATACCAAGAACTCTATGTATCAATCACTATTCTAATCATGTTCTATTGTTATTTCGTAAAATTCGCACAACACTTGTGAGAAATGATGGAGGTACTCTCATTATCTCTTTTTTCTTTTTCTTTTCTTTTTTTTTTTTGAGACCAGGTCTTGCTCACGTTGCCCGTGGTACCATGGACTCAAGCAATCCCCAGCCTCAGCTTCCCAGATAGCTAGGATTATAGGCGCGTGCCACCATGCCCAGCTATTTTTTGGGACTAGGTCTCACTGTGTTGCCCCAGGCGGGACTCAAACTGTGATCCCCATGCCCCACCGCGACCCCCTCCATAAGCTGTTGCTTACAAGCACCCACCACTGTGCTCAGCCTTCATTATCTCTATTCTTATAGGTAAGGGAAATGATACATGATTTATAGAGTGGTAAGTAGCCTGAACCACATTGGAAAGCTGCCTTTCAACTTTATGTGGTCAACTTAGCTCAATTAGGATGGAAAAACCCAAATTTAAATAGCATCTACTAAATTCTAGAATCTTAGCTTAAGACTATATCTAAGAAACAAGGCACAATTAGAAATTCTATACTATATTTTAGCCCTATGAAAATGGAAGCTTTACCTTAAAAACCACAAATCTGTTTTTGGATTTGATGTAACTGGTGTTGGTTGTATTTTTAAAAACAGGCTTATGAAAGTAGGACTCTCCTATGTCACTGTATAGGTTTTTGGCATGTACAGAAAGATGAGAATCTATGGGATCAGGGCATAAGCTGAACCTTTTCCAATACCTACCATGGTGCTTGGCAATGGTTGTTGTGAGGGAGAGTGAACGAGGAGTGGCTTAGAAACTGTGATGCAGAGTATCAACACCAAGATACATGTTTTTCAAAGTAAACCCCCCTGTTGATCATGGGGGTATATACACACATGGTGGGAACAAGTATAAAGGAGCTTATTAAAAAATGCAAATGTTTGTAACAATATCTTGAAAAACATGTTATCTTACCTTACACCTACGTGTGTCTACAAATATTTACAGGTATATATATAACACACATTTATAAATGCATGATGATAAAGGCAAGGCATATGTCACATCTTCAGTATGTAAATGCATTTACAGGTATATGATTATCAAGTTGAAACAACAATGATAGCAAATCAAGTGCATTTTTTCCTGCTGAAGAAATGCACAGAACCGTCCCCCTGACCTCACTAAGACAAATGCATATAAATTAAGGCAGCAGACAGATGCCATTGGCAAACTGCTACATCCCCAAATTTGGAAGGTCTGCCACATCCCCTCCTCAGAGCCTCTGTCCCCAGTTCCCATCTCATCTTAGTGGGGTTTTAGCATTAGCATACCACCCCTCTTATGATGTTTGCTTGGAAACATCATAAGATCTCCTAGGACACTTGGTCTTGCCAGTGACCAATGACCTGGGTGGCACAGTTTATAAAAGGTCAAACTGGGTGAGTCATATTCCCTCTCCCCTCTCCCCTTCCTCCCCTCTCCCCTTTCCCATCTCCCTCTAGAACTTAAATCAAGAGACTGCAAAGTTTCCTGTGAGCTGTGGGCCATGTTGCTGAAAGGTGGTTTGGGGGCCTGAGTCAGGATCACGACCAGTTGAAGACACGCTGCAAACTGAAATTGTGGGAGGAGGAGCAACGATGAGTAAGTGGGAGAAGCTTGAAGAGACTGAGAATATCCACACATGCAGAGAAGCCAGAAAAGAACAGAGTGTGCACAGCCCGAACTTCCTTAGTGTTGTTTTTCTGGGTTCCTGGCATACACACCTTTGAAATGTTTTTCTCCTGAAGCAGCCATGTGCTTTTTCTTTTTTTTCCTCCTGTTACTAAAAGAGATGAAACTGAAACAGCAGATAGCAGGAGAAAAAAGTCTCTGAGAATGTCAGATACAAATTTAAAAATCAAAAGTTGAAAACACAGAGAACTGCCCAAGAGCAGTGGTCTGGGCCATGGAGCAGAGAGGCAGGTTCAACCATGCAGTCACCCCCCTAGGACTGAGCTCAGCTCTGCCCCTTGCCAGGTGGTGTTTATAGTGATGACCTTGAGGCTTGAGGCTCAGGCTGCTGGACCTTCAGCCCATTTGCAAAAGCAATGAAGTATGCAGTTTTACTTCAGAAAAATTTCCCTTCAAGTTAAAAATAGTTTTGGTCCTTAAGCAAAGGTGAATTTCATTCGCTAAGTTTTAGTTCTTTAAATGCATATATTTAATTGTACACATCTTGCTTGTTCCAATGAAAATCGGAGATGACTTACAAGAATACACAAAGTCCAATAAGAGAGCATACATTGACATAAATTATCTTTACAACTAGAGGAGACTAGAGAATGGGGGTGGGTGGGAGAAGGGTGAGTGGGGGAGGGGGGGAAAGAAGCAGATAGTGGGCACAGAATTGCAGGAGGTTCCAGGATCAGTGGAGCACACAATCCTTCACTAGTCATGGCTCAACATAATTACTATTACTCATTTAATCATTTTTAAATCTCCAGATGAATTACATCTTCTGAATGTAAAAATCAAATTGAAACTGGAAGAAAGAAAACATTGGTTTACATCAGAGAAATAAATGTATGAAAACATATTTAATAAACTGTCAATTTAGACTTACATTTAAATAATGTCTGTTCCTTTAGTTGGGTAATTCCTTTATTTCAGCAAAATAATTGTTACCTGACAACAAAAAAGTGAATAATAATAATAATAAGCAAAAGCAGCATCAGATTACATAAGCCAACTGTTGACATTTTCTGCAATATATTGTTTACAAATCAATATTAACATATTAGGAAGGAGAACAAAAATAGGGTAAAGTCAAGTTAAACTCTCTATCGCAGGTCCTGTAAAAAAGCAGGAATCTTTCCAGGATTCCTGTTTTGGCGAGGCTCCCAGGATTTTATAAGTGTAGTCCTATTTATACTAGACTTGTATTAGGGAAGATTTCTTCTAATGGACATTCCTACTACAGAGTCTCCATTTGAAAGGTATGAGTTTGCTTTTTGCAGGTGTATAGATTTGGTGCACTGTAGCATTGGCAATCGATTCAGAACACTCTCAACTTAGTTTCTTAACTGCAAGTGAGGCTAATTGGGTTGTATAGATGATTAAATAATATTGTACCTTAAGCATTTACAACAGTAGCCGATATCTTGTTACCCAAATAAATGATGCCTACCATAGTTAAAAAAAAATAGTGATAACACAAATCCTTCACTTTTATATGGCACCTCTCTCTTTCATGAAATTTGTGTTGAAGGTTTTCGGCCTAATAAATAACAATGTTTTGACTATATATTGTGAATGAATTCTTATTATCCTTTTATGATACTGACAATGAACCTAGTGCTTTGCCGATTGTTTTCCAAAGTGTGTAAGTAATGATTTCTTTCCACTCATAGATTCATATAGGAAATTGTGTTTTGTAGCCATCTTGACTTTTTCCTTTGTGCTCTTTCATTCAATCCAGGATAAAATGCAGTTAATTAATCACACCAACATATGCAAAAGTCTCATCTAACTAGCTCCATCATGTGTCTAGTGTGAGTTTTACAGTTTCAAAAGTTGCGTCCATTCTATTGCTACTGTGACCTTGCATTAGAATAATTTTCTAATGATAGATTATTGGGTCTTCTGGAAATAGGTGTAAATAAAAAAAATTAGAAAACTTTTATTTTAAAAAGTAAAGACAGAGGGAGCAGTGAACTTTGGTAAAAAATCTGGGGTGGTCATTTTTCATTCATTTGAGAGCTTTCTGGAATGCAAGAAGGGTAAAAATTGTAATTTCATTGGGCAAAATGGGAGTCTCCAAGATATACAGATTCATATGGTCACCTTAGCCAACGCACCTCTTTGAGACAAGGATGGAGCTGGGGAGGGCTTGAAGGAATTCTTTGTGAAATGATAGGCTGTACCATGTGATCACACATCATGTTCCATATTCAGACTGTGAATTAGGGGGTTCTGCTTTGAGAATCCAAGCTGAGCCTTTGCCCTTCAAGTGTCAGGCTGAGTTCTGCCACTGACAGAGAAGAAGGCATTATTCATGTGATTGAGAGTACTGGTAATCACTGCGGGTCTAGTGTTTTAGCAGGTATGCCATCTTTGAGATTTTGATGAAAAAGATTCTTTCTCCCCAAAGAAAAGGGCACAATCCCTATGATTTGCTGTGCAATTCCGATATCACCTAGTGATCAAGATCTGAAGTCCTAACCTAGAACACAGAGCAAAGAAGGGGAAAGGGAACCAACATTTGTTGACCATCCTCATATACATGTCATTTCTCACATCTATTTTCTAGATAAGGAAACCAAAGCTTGAGAAATGAAGATCACAGCTAGTTAAGTGGAAAACCCAGACTTTAAATTCAGGGTATATGCCACTAAATTTCATAATCAAAGTACTGTTCAAATCTATAAGTTTATATATGTAGAGAGATAAATATTTCAATCTGGAAGAGAGCTGTTATATGACTATAAAATCATGAAAAATGAACACAAACATAGATGTTCTTTGAAGTGCTGCCAGAGTTGGGGACACTTCTTGAAACTAGGAAGATGTCATTTAGGGCAAATAAAAGTAAACAAATTTAATGAATCTCAAATGCTAACACAACAGGTATTGTCAAGGTTATTTTAGTTAAATCTGAGATTGCTAAATTATTGATGCATTATTAAGAGATTTCAGCATCTTACTTCCTGGGTTATCAATCTTTACCTGTATCTTACCAATGAAGTCCTTATCAATCTGACTACTCATCGGTGTTGACCAGGGATAGGTTGCTGGCTTGAGCAACATGTCATTTCCAACTTCAATAATGCTTCTTCTGTTACTGGTAAACTCAAATTTCCCTTTATGGAACTTCTGTTCACTAATCCCTAAACTACATGGTTGTGTTTGGAAGTTGACATCTTGTGAGACAGGGACTCAGATTTTCCTGAGCTGAGTGAATTACATCTCCGGGTACCTCAGGCAAACTGAGTACTCAGCATGTGCCTTTTGGTTTCCTATCCAGCATGTACTAGGCTGCCACCAGATAGATTCTGTAACATAAAATATAACCCCAGATATGGCATACAGAACTACTCTTACGCCTATTACATTTGTATATTTCCTGTAGTTATTATTTTAAAATTTATCTTCTGTCTCCCCCACCTTCTAAAATTGCAAGCTTGGTGAGGCAAGGACAAATGTATGCACAGGTGCTGTGGTGACCTATGGGAGGCATTCAATGTTATCTATTGCCTTACTGTGTGGATTGCTACTTTAAGAATTTAAACGATATGTTTTTCTTTGAATCTAAAAAATAGAGATACATCCCACATAGCAAAAGATTCACTTTTTTTGTGAAATAGTCAGATTTGTCAGACTCACTTTTTAAAATGCACAAGTCAGTGATTTGTATCATATACAGAAAAGTTGTACAACCACCACTTATTTAAGTTCAGCATATTTTCATCATCCCAGTAAGATTAAACCCCACACTAGACCCCATTAGCAACAACTTTCATCCTCCCCTTTCCCAGTCACTGAAATTATTAATCTACTTTCTGTCTCTCTAGATTTCTCCATTCTCTACTTCGATAGAAATGGAATCATATAGCATGTGATCTTTTGTGCCTGGCTTTTCACTTAATGTAATTTTCAAGGTTCTTCCAAACTGTAGTATGTATCACAACTTTTCCCTTTTTAATGGCTGGCTAATATTCCATTGCCTTATTTTCCACATTTTGTTTACCCATTCCAAACACGATAATTTTTTTGAGAGTGTCCCATCCACCCGTTCAACTCTACATTACTATATCTAAGTGAAAGACTACAACAAATGTTCATAAAGTAAATCTCTGTAGGTTATTTTGCTTTGTTTTCCTTTGCCCTGTAGTTTTAAAATCTTACCACAACAGATTCCAAGTGGAAAATTCTGTTGTGATTCACCAAGTTTACTTCTTGTACCCTAGAAAAATAAAATAAAATCAGCCTCCCTACCTTTATCTCCTCACTGTCCACATGATTTCTTGAATCTGGTCACTGAATATTATACTTTTACATGTAATTGCATTGTTGATTGTGCTCCATGGACATTGTTGATTTAAATTGGTTGATGCTTTCTTCCTACTTTTCTCTCTCCCCATTGATTGCCCACTACATGTCTAACTTCTCCCCCAACAAAACTTCTACCCAAACTCTTTCCTTATTTTCCAAGGGGGAGTGATTTTCTGACTTTTCTCAGAATCTTTTGGAAAGAAAAATGATTTCCTTTGGGCTACTATCATGACTCTGACTTCTTTTTTCCTCACCATCATTCATTAGATTCCTTCAACCCTTGTTTGCCCCCTTTGTATCCTTTTGCTTTTGGAAAATTCAGTTTTATTCCCAGTGTTCACTGTCTCATTTTTTATTTTGTTCCTTCTACTCATCTGCTTTGTTTCTTTATATTGCACCATGTACAGGTGAAATGAACCTTCTCCTTCTGACTCATGCTCAAATAATTCCCTTGAGTTCCTGCCATTTTTCTGCAAAAGTTGAAACTGAATCTTTTTTATAGCCGAGTAGTATTCCATTGTGTTTACATACTACATGTCCTTTTTCCAGTCATGTATCAATAGGCACTCAGGTTGTTTACCTATCTTAGCTATTGTAAATATTGCTGAAATAGACACTGTGGTGAATAAAACTGTTCGAGTTAGTAATTTCACATTCTTCAGCTAGATACCCACAAGTGGAATTTGGGGGGTCACTGGTAAGTCTATTTTCAGTTTTTGAGTTTTGGGGAAAAGTTTTCTATACTTTTCCCCAAAGTAGTTGCACCATTAATATCCAATACCAGACTACAATAGCTCCTTTTCCTTCATACTCTCACCAACACTTGACTTCTCTCCTGATGTAAGCCATTCTCACAGGTATGAGGTATAATGACATCTCATTATGGTTCTGAAGAGCTGAAGATCATTTTTCATGTGTTTGTTGGCCAAATGTATGTCCTCTCTGGAGAAGTCTCTGTTCAGATATTCTGTTCAATTTTAAAATGAGTTGTTTAGTTTTTGTTGTTGATTGCATGAGTTCTTTCTGTACATTTTTGGATGAATGATATGCAAATATCTTCTCCAGTTTGCTAGGTTGCCTCTTCATCCTAACATTTTCTTTTGCTGTGCAGTGTTTTCCGTTTGATTTAGTTTCAATGGTTTATTTTTGCTTTCTTTCCCCTGCCACTAGGAACTTTGGTGTTCCCAAAGATATCACCAACACTGATATCATGGAATGTATTACCCACGTTTTCTTCTATGTATGTATTTTTTGATTGTGGGTCTTACATTCATGTATTTAATCCATTTTTAATTATTTGTGTATGGAGCTAATGATTCTGTTTTATTCTTTTGCAAGTAGCTGTCAAGTTTTTCCAAATTCATTTTATAGATTTTCCATTTTTTGTTGTATGTCATGGCTCCTTTGTTATAGATTATTGATATATGTGTGGCTCCAGATTCTATCCCATTGATCTGTGTCTAGTTTTACTCCAATACCATACTGTTTTAATTAAGTGGATTACTGTCATTTTGCAATAGAGTTTGAAGTTGGATGACATGTTCTTCATTTTTTATTCTTTCTTTCAAGCTTGCTTTAGCTATTGGGAGTATTTTGGGGGTCCATACATAGTAGTTTTTGTTCTATGTCCTTAAAATTAACACTGGAATTTTGATAGGGATTATTTTACACAATATACAGTGAAGTTCTCATACAAATTCCGTATCTCATATCTGTTTCAGTTTGGTGATTCTATTTGATGTTCCTTTATTGCCTCATCTCTAATATTATCTTTTCAAACTGGAAGTCTACATGAGCTGATATAAATGACTGTTCCTACCTTTTTTAGGTTACCATTTGCTTACAGGATTGTCTCTCAATCTTTTACTGTGAAACTGTTTTTTTCTTTTGCGCCGAGTTTCCTATAGCAAAAAGTTGGATTTTGCTTTTTGATTCACCAGGGCACCCTGTCTTTTAATGGGTGTATTCAGAGCATTATATTTATAGTAATTCTTGACATATAAGTATTAATTGCATTTTATTAATCTTGGGAGGGGTGTTAGTAGTTTGCCTATGTTCTTTTTCTCTTAATCTCTTCTCCTGTGCTCATTTTTCTTTTGCATTGTTTAAATTTCCTTCCTGTTTCTTTTCTTTTTTTTTTTTACTTTATTACACACATATATATTTTACATTGTTGTATACCCTAAGGTCCCACCACCCTGTCACCCATGAACTGCCATCCCAATCTCCCGTGCCTACCTTTCCTGTTTCTTATGTTTCTTCTGTGGTTCTTGTCTTAAGGTTATTATGAGGTTTACTTGTGAGTTTCTATACTCAATCTAGGCAGACTGAGCTCGAGCTCATTGTTTTTTTCTGAGATTAAGTCTCGCTATTTTTGCCTGTGGAACTGCAGGCTTATATTGCCTGGAGTACCACAGACTCAAGGAATCCCCAGCCTCAGCTTCCCAGGTAGCTGGAATTACAGGCGCGCGCCACCACATCCAGCTATTTTTTTGGAAGTAGATCTCACTATGGGCCCCAGGTGGGACTTGAACAGCGATCCCTAGCCCCAGCCGCTTCATAGGCTGAAGCTTACAGGCACAGGCCACCCTGCCCAGCTTTGAGCTCATTCTAATGGTATGTATATTTAATCTTTTCCCTTCAACATGAAATGTGTATTTTTGACGTCCTGCTGCATCTAACTGGAATTTCTTTTCATTTTATAGGATTCCCTTCAGTATTTCTTGCAAGGCTAATTTACTGGTGATGAATTCTTTTAATTTTGTCTGTAAAGTTCTTTATCACCACCTTACAGTCTGAGTGATAGTCTAACAGAATACTCTTGGTTAAAAATGCCTTTCAACCCTTTAAGTATACCATGCCATTCCCTTCTCATCTGCAAGTTTTCCACTAAGAAACCTGCAGCTCATTTTGTGTTTCCTTGTATGTGGTTCATTTTTCTCTAGATGCTTTTAGTATTCTTTCCTTATCTGTAATATTTACCATTTTAATTATGTGTTGTACATGTCGATTTGGGTTTATTCTGTTTGGACCTCTTGGATCTGGGCATCTTGTTACTTTCCCCAAATTAGAGAAATTCTTGATTATTTTTCAAATAAAGTTTCTACTCCTCTTTCTTCTTTATGGGACTCTTCAATGCAGATGCCATCTTCATATTATTTCATAAGGTTACTATGCTATTTTCATATTTTCTTTCCCCTTTCTTTTTTTTAGGGGGGGGGAATTGGTCTGTTTGGGGTTTTCTGTGTTCCAGCTTGCTGATTCTATCTGGAGCTCCTTATCTATTATCTATTGTTGAATCCCTCGGCTATATTTTTTAGTTCTTCTTTGTGTTCTTTAGCTGTTATTTTTTGAAATTTTTAGAGTTTCTTTATTTTTAAATAGTTTATTTTCTCATTTTGCTTATTATTTTCCTAATTTCAATAAGCATCACTGGGACTGCTACTTTAAACTTGTCTTCTGGTAAGCTACCTAGTTCTTAGATTTAGATATATTCCCATTTAGATGTTTTGTTCTATCATTTATGGTGTATTTCTTTGACTCTTCATTTTATTTGATACTATAACTTAATTCCTAAGGGTTTTGCTAAACAGTTTTCTTTTCATAACTTATTTTTTTCCTAAGTGTTGACTTTATATTAAGATTAGAAATATAATCCTAGGTTACCTGCCTAAGATACTGGACTATCTGTTGCTTGATAGACTTGTTCTAATGATTTAAACGGATGCCTCTTTATCTGTTTGGATGACTGGAGCGCTAGTTAACATAGGGTAGAAGCCTCGAGCTGACAGGATCTACAATCGCCAGTTTCTTAAGGACAATTCCTCAATTAGAGCTTTTCCAGCAGTCTGGGCTAAAACTCACCCCTCAGCTGAGTCCAGCTCTAATCTGCTGTTCTGCACCAGTGTTTTTCCCAGATATGGAGGAAGAAGCAGAGTGATCTGGGAGCTGTGTGTTGGAATGCAAAAAGGCTGAAGTCCCAGTAGCAGTCACAGGTGGGCAAGGGAGGGGTGTTTCTCAGTCTGTAGGTGCTGTCCATAAGAGATTGCTTCCATTACAGACCTCTTCAATCCTCTCGTGGGGGTTGTTGCCCCAGGAGAGAACCACAGATAAAAAAGGAGCTATGATGGAGTCTGTTGACAACAACTTCCACTCTGCGGGGACCTGGGGAGGCTTCAGTTGGGGCTGGAGGCAGCAAGCACCATAGATGAATGTAACCCCAGAGATGGCCACCACAGGAGGGATATAACTCAGAGGCCAGTTGTAGAGAGTAGCTGCTTTTGTAGAGAGTCATGGGTGGATCCCCTTCAGTTGCCACCATGTTCCACTGATAGGTGAAAGCCCAAACTCTGGCGCAGATTGTTTTAGGGACTGTCTCACAGCCTCAGGAGCTCCTAATAAACAGCACTGGGAGTGTTTCACCCTACAGACCCTGGCTACTTGATTAATTTCTTGGTTTTGTTTTGTTTTGTTTTTTGAGACTAGGTCTCGCTATTTTTGCCTGTGGAGCCCGCAGGCTCACGTTGCCCAGGGTACCACAGACTCAAGCCGTCCCCAGCCTCAGCCTCCCAGGTAGCTGGGATTACAGGTGCGCGCCACCACACCCAGCTATATCTTTTTGGAACTAGGTCTCGCTACGTGTCCCCGGCGGGATTTGAACCGCGATCCCTGCTCCAGCGGCGGCTTCCTAGGCTGCCGTTTACAGGCATGCGCCACCATGCCCGGCCTCTGGATTAATTTCTAGCAGTATGGCGTCAGCTCTTGCTCGCTTCCATCTACTTCCAAGTCGGAAAAAGGTCTCTTCATTTATCACATCAGGTTGTGCATGCTCTCCTCTCTACTGCAATCCCCAGGTACTAGCGTCTCCCATATCCGTGCGAGGCCTTCAGCCACAAAACACCCTCCATTTCTCAGCAGTCCACCCTCCTTTGGATTGCGGGCACCGGTGCAGTTCCAGGCAAAATGATGTAACTTTTCCTTACCTTCTCTGACATTTTCTGTCGCTTTTCCATGTGGAAACGTTAATCCTCCAGTTGTCCGGGCGTTTTCGGGGATTGTGGTTTCTCTCCATGTTTTGCTACACACACGGGAAGGAGGTGAGCTCTGGGTCTCTGCTATTCAGCCATCTTGCTGGAACGCCCCACTCTGATCTTTGCTGCTGATAAAATATTTCCTTTAAAAAAAAAAAGTTACGGAAAAATGATACCTCTTCAGCTTGGAAGCGACGCCTACGCTAACTTTCGAGCTAAAAAAGGGGGGGAGAGAGTAGCCTCTCTTTCCTCGGGGTTGTCTTTGCTAAGAGTTCAGAGGTCTCGCCACCGGGAGCCGGCCGGTCGGCACTCGCTCGGCCGCGGGCGGCAGCGGGACTACAGGATCCAGAGGTCTGTGGAAACTCCAGCAGCTCCAAGCTTGTTGGCTGCCGCGGTTTCCCCGAGGAGTGACGCGGCGAAAACAAACCCTGATTGGTCAGGGCTGAGCTGAATTCTCCATTTAAGGAGAATAGCCGGCCCGAGCCGAGGCTCAGCCAGAGGAGTGAGTGGCCGAAGAAAGAGCAGCGAAGCGGGGCGGCCAGGCAGACGCGGCGAGCCTCGGACTCCGCGGGGCCCCGGGCGAGCGCGGGTCGGCGCGCACTTCTGCTGACCGCAGCATGCGCCCCGCCTGCTGGGGCGCCTCCTGCTAGCCCTCACCTAGCGCCGCCGATCCCGCCTGGATGGAGTCTCCCCTGGGTTCCCATTGGCTCCTGTGAGTGCTTGGGTGTCGGGAGCCTGCTCTCGGCGAAGGGAACCAACTTTTGAAGTTCGCCCAGGAGACCGCGTTCCAGCCCGGCTCTCCCGCAGCCCGACCCGGCGGAGGCGCCACCCGGCGCGAGCCACCATGGTGAGTCGACGGCGCGGCGTCCCGGGACGGCCGAGCCGGGATGGGGCAGGAAGCCCCGGCGCGGGCACCCACCTTGGGCACGCCGCCCAGGCCAGGGGTGGAGAAGGTGGACGCGGGCGGCTGCACGTCGCGAGCTCTGCTGCTTTGGGGCTGGGGGAGAGGGAGCGAGCGGCCAAGGAAAACTTTCTTGCAAGTCGCTTTCGGCGTCGCGAAACTTTCCGCGGTTGGGCTGCAGTGGCTGCCAGCTGTCGGGAGCCAGAGTGTGGGCACATCTGTGCGCAGGGGCTCGGCCCAGGGAGGGGAGCCTTTTCTTCCCGCGGGGAAGGTGGCGCGCAGCCGCCCGAACCCTGCCGGGCCCCGGCTCGGGGTAAGGATCCCCGGGTGGGGATCGCGGCACGGTGGCGCGGGACCCGCCTGGCTGCGCCCACTGCCCCGCCGGCGGGCACCGGCGTCCGCGGACGCCCTCTCCCGCCCGGGGCGGGGCGGCCGACCGGCCTGCGCCCGCATCTGTCCCGCCCGGCACCCGCATGCCGGTGGGGCCGCGCGGGCCGCACAAAGGCCGGCGGGGGCGCCAGGTAGAGC
>PVHY01029308.1:0-14400 GCA_004024945.1 Uropsilus gracilis | reverse complement strand
TGCTGTGGGGAGCTGGTACCTAGAGACGGCCAGCGATTTGGAAGGCTGATTCCTTCATCAGCCACCGTGGAAGAAGCTTGAAGCACCTGGGAGAAGTCGAGCAGCGTGGGACACCGAGAGAAAAGAAAGAGAAGACGCCGGCGAAAGGACTGGACTTTGCCAAAGTGCCTTCCTCTGAGGTTCAGAGGGGCAAAGGATTTGTCATTTGGACTGTGCACTGTGCCTTGGGGACCTTTGGGTCTGAGAATGGTGACTGGGGTAAGATAACTGCCACGTGCGGCTTTTACGACGTTTTGTTCTCCCTGTTCAGCTCCCTTGTTAATAAAACCCTGTTGTTAATTGGTATTTGGAGTGGCAACTGCTAGGCGCAGGTGAAACAGACCTTGGGGTTTGCAATTTGGAGGCTTTTGCCTCGTGCCCCGACCCGATATCAGGTCCAGCCCCCACTCGCCCCTAACTGGAGCCTCAGAGCACCTGCCCTCCCTGCCAGCGGGCAGGAGAGGGTCATGGGACCATCTGATCATCATGGGACCATCATGACATCATCTGATCCCTGCACCCGCCCCGGCCCCCCCTTTCATGGGCGCCAATCAGCCCCCTTTCTGCTTCAGCTGCTTGAGTGGGGGTCCAGTGTCGGCTGAGGGGCCTGGGTATAGTCCCTGCGGCGCCAGCACAGGAGACTCTATGCTCACCCTCCTGCAGGCATGAGGGGCATGAAGCCCAGATGACTGGTTTTTAGAAACCTAGCTTGAATCTGAAGGACGGACCCTGGCTTCTAGCTCTGTGCACAGCTCTGGTGCCAGCTGGCCCGAATTTGGACCTTAACTCCACCCCAACCCTGCAGCCTGGGACTTACTTAACTTCCCTGGGCCTCAATTTTCTCATCTGCAAAATGGGGTTAAGAAGGCCAGGCACAGTGACTCGTGCCTGTAAGCTTCAGCCTATGAAGTGGCCGGGGCTAGGGATCGCGGTTCGAGTCCCGCCTGGGGCCCGTAGTGAGACCTAGTTCCAAAAAAATAGCTGGGCGTGGTGGTGCATGCCTGTCATCCCAGCTACCTGGGAGGCTGAGGCTGGGGATCGCTTGAGTCTGTGGTACCCTGGGCAATGAGAGCCTGCGGTTCCAAGGGCAAAAACAGCGAGACTTAGACTCAAAGGAAAAAAAAAATGGGGGTAAGAGCAGAATCTACATCTGAACTTTGAGTCACCCGCGGCGGGGGGAGGAAGGTACAGCCAACCCAAGGAGCTGAAAACCCACCATCATCTCAGAGCTGACCTTCAGGATAGCTGGGTTCCCCATCCAGGGACTCAGCCAACCAAACCCCCGTGGGCTGGCTGCCTGAGGCCAGGACCCTTGGATAGACAAAAGAGCTTGAGAGCAAGTGGGCCCAAGAGGCTCAGCCGGATGGTTCCAGAATGCAGGCCGCGGGGTAGGTGAGAGCGTTCGATGAGTCCAAGGCAGAGTGTGCTCCCTGGCCCAGACAGCACAGTGGGGCGAGTCAGGGTCCCCGAGGGTCATTACCAACCGTGGGCCCGGAATAGGGAACCGCCCCATGAGCGGGACCCCTGGAGGGTGAGTTTTCAGGGGTTTTGCCCTTAAGCGCCAGCCTCCATCACCAGCACCTGGGGTGCGGCGCCCACCCCATGATTGCACCGGCCCAGTGGGTGTGCGCATGCGTGAGGGGGCTCGCCTGGCCTGGGAGGCGGGGCTAAGGGGCACATCACCCTAGTGGGGATGCCAGAGAGAAAACGAAGCCAGAGAAAACGTGGAGATGGCTGGGGGGGGGGGGGGGGCTTCACCTGCTTTCTGCCCCGCCCCCAACCTCCCCTGCCCTGCCCCGGCCCTGCCCTGCCCCTGCCCTGCCCCTGCCGGGGTGTCTATGTAACTGCTAGAACCAATAAGAATGCTATGCTTGCACTGCAGCCCGCAGCCCAGAGACTGATGACCATAGCTGGTGGACACAGGGCCGGCACAGAGAAGCCGGGAAATGTGCCTTGGATCTGCGCCTGCTGCCTCGCGGAAGCTTCTGGGCTGTTCCCCGGCAGGAGCCCAGCGGCAGCAAGCCCGAGCCGCGCAGAGAGCGGCAACCAGGAATAAATCCTCGTGCATCTTATTCCGGAGTCCAGGTTCCCCGGGGACGCTCCTTGGAGGAGCCTCCAGGTCGCGCAGCTGGCTTGCAGCAAAGGCCTGCGGCTCCTCTCCCCACCCCTCGGGCCGGGGGCTGGCTAGCTCACCCTCCCGGATGAGGCGGGAGGGTGAGTCCGCAGGCTCCGGGTGACCAGGCGGGGTCCTGAGGCCCAGCGCACCAAGTCGGCAGCCGGCTGCCTCCTAGGGGCCACTCCGGTTCTTGGGGAGTCTGTCTGGGCATTGAGGGCAGCTCCAGGGGGCTCCCCCCATGCCCCAGAGCAGAGCAGGGAGAGGTGAGAACACCGGAGGTGGCAAAGCAGGCCAAGGAGAAGGGAACACAGGACCCCGTGGGACAGAGAGGGGGCGGCGCCCCCCCCCCCCACTGTCCAGAGACAGCAGGAGCAGCCCCTGGGACTGATGACAGGGGTGGGCGGGCAAGACCCACCACCAGTCGGCCTGGGCCATTAACTGGCCGCATGCCAGAAACGGGGAGGGAGCAGTGGGGGCCCGAGGACGTGCCTCATCTGTATAATAGGAACATCTAGGCCGGGCACGGTGGCTCATGCCTGTAAGCTTCAGCCTATGAAGCGGCCGGGGCTAGGGATCGCGGTTCGAGTCCCGCCTGGGGCCCGTAGCGAGACCTAGTTCCAAAAAAATAGCTGGGCGTGGTGGTGCACGCCTGTCATCCCAGCTACCTGGGAAGCTGAGGCTGGGGATTGCTTGAGTCTGTGGTACCCTGGGCAACGAGAGCCTGCGGTTCCACGGGCAAAAATAGCGAGACCTGGTCTCAAAATAAAATAAAATAAAATAAAAAATAAAACAGGGACATCCACCCAGTCTGCTGGGAGACACCATGAGCCCCGCTGGACCAGAAGTGCGGGCGCCATGCAGCCATGGACGCTCCCCTGCCTCTTGAAGTTCACCTCGCCTGCCCCCAGTGCTCCCAGCTGCGTGCATCGCAGCCAGCGACCCACTTGGTCTCTGGGGGACAAGGAGGCGGGAAGTCCATTCTGCTTGGGAGGTGCAGATGTCTGAGCCTGGCCCCTCTTGGCGTGTGACCTCGGACAAGTCACGCACCCTCGCGAGGGCTCCATTTTCTCATCTGTAAAATGGGAGCAGAGCGACGCTCAATCACTATCAAGAGGCCGCCTGTGAGAAACTGGCCTCCACAGGGCTGAGAGCTGTTTATTGTCGATGATACTGTCCTCATCAGCCAGCAGGTCACCCCCCCATCTCCTCCGTGCTGGGGACAGCTTCAGTCTCTCCTCCCGCTGCTCCATCCATTTCTGTCTCCACAGAAATGCCTCCCAGAAAGATGCTTCCTTGAGCCCTCTGGGTAACAAGAGGGCCCGGGGACCTCATCTCGGTGGCCTCTGGGCTTGGAGGTGGGCTGGGGCAGAAGGTGAGGTTCACTGCCCTTTCCAGTCGGCTCCCTGAGCCCCCAACCCTGTTCCCCTGAGGCGGCAGGCTGGAGTCCCGCCATCAGCTCAGACAGGGAGCGGAAAGCCGGGCTCCCCCAGTGAGCTGCTGGAAAGCCCCATCGAAGGCTCCGCCACATTCCTAATTTTCAGAGACGATGATTTATGGAGACGTCTGTCTTCCAGCCGAGATCTACTTCCTCGGACTCGCGCCGTCACCGAGGAAAAGCTAATGAAAGGTTGATGAGTTACCGAGCTCCAGGTACCATTGATAAACTCCCCTTCAGGCCGCCCGCACGCTCGTCAGCCGCGCAGCCGCCGTGGCCTGCCAAGCGGAGCGCAGCCCTCAGAGGTGGCTCGCCTCACCGCGGCCCTCGGAAGGGGGGCCTGGTTGTGCCTCCGCCTCGCACGGCGCTGTCACCGGAAGCAGAGAGCTGGGATCCAGGCTGGCAGAGGACTCAGGGGCAGACCCCACGGAAGGGCGTGGACGGTGGGGATGGCCGTGCCACCAAGTGGACGAGCCTAGCGCCGCACAACTGCGCCCTGAGGATGGTGAGGATGGTATCGGCGGTTATGTCTATTTGACCGTGATTTTCTCCACCCATCAGCCCCCGGGCCTTGGGCTCCGCTCCAGCGCTCCCTGCAGCCACGCAGAAGCCCATTTCCTGGTCATTCTCAGGGTGACGCTTCCCCGGGGCGCACAGCTTGTGAGTGGGGGGGCCTCCCAGGGCTGGGGCTGCATCTTCAGGCTTGTCTCCAGATCCGGTTGTCTGGTGAGCTGGGCTTCCTCGGGGAGCAGGGGCGTGGCCTCCCACCCTGGGTGCACCAATTGGGAGGCTCACAGTCTGGACCCTGAAGGCAGGGTGGGGGTCCTGGGTCTGCCACTTCCGGGCTGTGTATGTCCACAGCACTAACACTCCATCAAGTGACTGTTCTGCCCAGCCGCCCCCTCCCCCCAGCTCCCCCACCTGCATTCCACTGGCTGGTGAGAGTGTCTTCTTCGGAAGGGGGAGGGGTGTGGCAGCAGAGGGCAGAGATGGGGGGAGGCTGTGGGATGGCGGCAGAATTTGGAGGGGTGCATAGCAGCTATACACGTGTTGTAGGTGTCCAGCTCATGGTTCCTGGAAAGGCGGTGTGCTCCCGGAGATCACAGCCTGAAGGGACGGCCACCAAGGAGGGAGACAGTTAAGCCAGGGGCCCCAGGCCATCAGCAGTGACAGGGTGGAGTGTAGAGGACCCAGAGGAGAACTGGTGTTTTTTGTTTTGAGACCAGGTCTCGCTATGTTGCCCCGGGTAGTCTCAAACCTGCAAACTCAAGTGATCCCTGGCCTCTTGCCTCCCAGTGCTTAAATTACAGGCGCCGCCACCACGCCGGGCTTAAAGTTGAGAACTATTAACTCCAGCCTGTGTGGCCGTAGGTGACATCAGGGGACAGTTCATAAAAAAACCAGAGCAGCATCAGCCCTGTTCTCTCTTGGATCTCTTTCTTGGGGGAGTCCCACCATGTGGGGGGACCCCAGGCCTCCTGCCGCAACCAGCAGTGGGCAGTGAGGCTCCTTGGAAGCGGGTCCTCCAGCCCCGGTCAAGGCCTCCGACCACCACACCTCCCACCAACAGCTTAACTGCAGCCTGCAGAGAGACCCCAACGAGCTCCCCAGTTACTGACTCACAGACCCTGGGAGAGAGAAGAGTTATCGGTGTTTATTAAGTGGCTGCATTTGGGGTGATCGTTGTCATGTAGCAGTGGGGAGCTGCAGGGGAGTCTGCGTGCACCTGCAAGCTGAGTGTGTGCAGACCCATTCCCCCTGCAGACACAGTCCCCACACCCCCAGGCAGCGCTCAGACTCACCAGCGAGGGGTCAACACATTTCTGCCTACATGGAGAGAGCCTCAGAGCGTCGAGCTAAGGACTTGGTCTCCGTGACTTCAGACGTCAGTCACCCCAGCCAACCCTGAGCTTCCGAGCAGCCGGCTCAGAGCCTGGTCGGCCTGAGCCCCTCGAGACGGAGGTACCAGCTACAAGCCCCGGTTACTGCCTGTGCTTCCGACTGACTGGCCAGCGACCAGAGGCCCCCTCCTCATGGTCTATTCATCTGCTCGAGTGGCTCACAGCACTCAGGAAGCCACACGAGCTCGCTGCTCTGTCACCCAGGCTGTAACTCGGGAACAGCCAGGTGGAACAGATGCCCTGAACGGGGAGGGAGGGGAAGGGATGGGAGCGGCCACCCCAGCCTCCCTAGTTCCCAGGTGTTAACCACAGAAGCTCCCCAAACTCCTCCTCTGGGGGTCTCATGGGGGCTGTCACACACTCACTTGGCCCTTAGCAAGGAGTCCCTTCCGTTCCCCGGATGTCTGGGGCGGAGCCTTATCTCATGCTTTTTTTTTGAGACCACCAGCCCCCACCTTTAGGTGCTTTCTAACCAAAGGCACCTCTATTGTAACCAAGGCTCATAGGTTACAGCTGGGAGGCTCAGCTGGGAGGGGAGCCAACGTGAAGTTGCCTGGATGATCCCCGCCCTGAGGGTACGTGAGGGAAGAAACTGTGGATGGAGCCTGGCAGGAGAGGATAAAAGCTGCCAAAAGGTACTATGGGAGGCACACGCCATCAGGGGCTGGGACCCTAGCGGACTGTGGCATGGAAGCCTGGAAACCCCAGGATTTAGCCACTTGAGAAGAGGAAAATGTAGGAGAAACTCAAGGATACAGGCCTTTGGTGTGGAAACTGGGATTTGGACCTTTGTAAGATGACAACCTGCTGGAAACTAGGAATCTGCACCTCCAGAGAAGGGGTTGAATCTGCTGGGAACTGGACTGGGGGTGAAACGCCTGCTTCAGGCCTGGAGAGGGCAAGAAGACGCCATCTTGGAAGCATTTGAGGACTGTGAGACTGGACCGTAACTGGGGTGAGCTAACTGGACACACGTGGCCTTGTAACAGGGTGATGAGGCTGAATTGGGGGGCCGTGACCCCGACTCTGTAATAAGATGCAGCTCAACTGGAGGAAGACACCACTGCAGGTGGAGACTTAGTGGAGTGTGTGGTGAGGGGTGAAGCCTCGTGAGAAGAGAGCGAAGGTGTGAGGAGAACACGGATGAGAGGGAGCCGGTGAGGGCACGTGGGGAAAAGGAGACACACGTGCCCAGACCAGCAGGGAGGAGGCGGGTGCAGACGCCATGTCAGCACTCGGCCTGGCCGCAGCTGAGTGAAGAAAAGCCACAGCTGTCGGGAACCTGGGCTCCGTTACGTGTGTCTCTGACATGAGGGGGCTTACTGGGAACCTGGACTTGGTTCTGGCTGGACTGGGCTGAGGCATTCAGGGCCCTGGGAGGCCCTGTGGACTGGTTCCTCATCCTCTCGGTAATAGGCCCTGTTTCTGTGGGCCTGGTCTGGCTCTGCTGATGCATGGGTAGGCGGTCTGGTTGTGGCGGGCCTGAAGCCTGGCTTCTCCCTTGGGAGTATCTGAGGTGATTTGCCTCTGCTCCCGCCCGCTCACAGCCTCAGTGACTCTTGGTTTCTCCTTGTCTGGAAACAGACCTTGGTGGTGGTTTGTAGACCTGTGCAGTCTTGCAGTGCGCGCGTGGGCCGAGAACCTGAGGTCCGGCTTCAAGAGCAGCTCTCTCCCTGCTCTGTCTTGGTGCTATGACCCCGGCCTCACTCACTCTCAGCCCTTAGAGGTCCCCTCAGCTCTGGGGAGCTGTGAGCCAAGGACTGTGGCTAAAGACAAAATATGCAGGGCTGGGCACAGTGGCATGTACCTTTAATCCCAGCCTATGGAGCAAGGCCAAGACTGGGAATCGCTTGGTCCGCGGGTTCGAGACCTGCCCCGGGGCAACATAGCGAGACCTAGTCTCCAAAAAATAGCTGAGTGTGGTGGCGTTGCCTGTAATCCCAGCTACCTGGGAGGTTGAGGCTGGGGGTTGCTTGAGTTCGCAGGATCCTAGATCTGATCTGGGATCAGGACCACCCTGGGCAACACAGCGAGACCTAGTCTCAAAAAAAGAAGATATATGCCAGAGAAACATGCTCTCGTCATCTCCACGTGGAACACATCGTTGTCTTGTTAGTCCCCATCTCACAATAACCACGCGTGGCAGGGGGAGGGAGATAGAGGCCAGGGTTACCCCACACTGGGTGTGGAGCAGAGGGGCCCCTATCTTCCCCCCACTTCTGATATAGGGCAGTGACGCGGCTGAAAATTGTATTGGTGCCAAGATACCCTGGTGGGTCTGAGAGAAAGATGTGCAAGAAGCGCCAAAAGGCAGATGAAAGGAAGGAGCAAGGATAAAAGAGAAAAAGGGAAAGAAGAGAGATGAGAATGGCGGACTGAGAGAACAGGCCCAGGTGGCCTGGCCAGGGGAAATCCCCTGGAAGAGTGAGCGGGAGGTGGCGAGGAGCCATGGTGACCGGCAGAAGAGTGACCGGTGTGGAGAGTGTGGCCCCGCAGCAAGGTGGCATCATGAGCTGGTACCTGGAGATGGACAGGGATTTGGAAAGCTGATTTGTGCATCAGCAATTACGGAAGAAATTTGAAGAGCCTCGGAGAAGTGAAGCAGCTTGGAACACTGGAGAAGAAGCAAAGAGAAGACGCCGGAGAAAGATTGGACTTGGCAGTGTGCCTGCCACCGGTTTGGAGGGGCAAATGGCACCATCTTGGACATGTGCCTTTGGGACCTTTGGGACTAAGAATGGTGACGGGGGTCAGATAACAGCTACTTGTGGCTTTGAGGACTTTTCGTTTTCCTGGTTAATTTCCCTTGTTAACAAACCCTGTGGTTGAACCGCATTTGAGTGGCATCTGCTCCACGTGGGTGATGCGAACCTGTGGTTTGTTGGCTAGAAGCTTCTGCCCCTTTTGAGACCCGAGATCACATCCGCCCTGATTTTCATTCCAGTGAAATCTGCGTGTTGCCCTTCTCCGACACACCTGGGCCTCCCAGCTCCGTGCCCTGAATACGCCACCTTCCCGGTGACTGGAGCTGGCGATGGGGGAGGCGCCATCATCCCCCAGCGCGCAGCGGCTGGCAGGTGTCTAATAGAGAGCTCGCAGGCTGCTTGCAGGAGGGGCTCTTCAGAGCAGGGGAGCCCTGTAGATGTTAATCCTCCCTCTCTTTTATCTCCCTTTCTCCTCTAGTTCACAGGTTCCCGCGCAGTGAAGAGTTTCAGAAGATAAGCCCCGCAACCAGAAATGGCAAACGCACTCCTCTGCCTCCAGCAGGAGCAGGATTTAGCCAGGCAGGAAGCTGTGACGCTGGTGTGCTCCTGGGAGTTGGTGTCATGGGGGGGGGGGGCAGGGGCCTGAGAACCTCTGGCCCAGGCTGTCATTTCTGTCAGTCCTGATGAATTCCCACAAGGCCCCTGGAAGGGCTGGGAGCTGGAGCTGCGTCCTTGGCTATGGCCGGGCTGGACGGGCTGATGTGGACTCAGTGCTCAAGAGTCACTGCAGGAAAGGGATGTGACAGGGACACAGAAACAGCAGGCCAGCCATGGGACACCCGGCCCGGCCCAGGGACTCTCCAGGGAGGACGAGGACCCAAAACCACAAGCGTGAGCCAGTTGACAGCCCACACCCCTCCTTCCACCCAGCCCGAGCTGGGCCCCTATCCCTCTCAGGGAGCCTGCATGCGGTTTCTCTGCCACCTCCCCCATCCCCTGCAAGATGGCTGTGATGCTTGCTCACTCATGATTTTATTGGCCCAGCCCCGTAGTATTGAGCAGGGAGGGAGAGCAGTGCTTAGTCTGAAGTCAAGTGTTTACTTGGGAACACCCAAGAAAGTGATCAAACTTACCTGAGAAAACCAGGAGGCCTTCATGGAGGAGGCCCCCTAGAGTCTTGAAGGATGAGTAGGAGCTCATGCCAGGAGATAAAGAGGAAAAGCAGAAGGCCAACCCAGGGAGCGAAGACAGCATAGTCATGGAGGTGCAAGGGGCAGGCGTGTCAGGAAGTGGGAAGTCACCTTAATAAAAATCGGGGTGGAAGTAAGTGAAGATGATGCACGAGTGTCTCCCATCAGCTCCGCACCCCAGAGTAAGATAAACCCTGGCCCTGCCCTCCCCCTCCATCCCCATCGGTGCTATTGATCCACCGCTGCTTAGCAAATGACTTCAACATCTGTTCACTCAAAACAATAGCAAACCTTAGTAACTCTTCTCTCGGGGTCTGTGAGTCAGTAACTGGGGACGGGCTCGTTGGGGTCTCCTGGAGGCTGCAGTTAAGCTGTTGGTGGGAGACGTGGTCATCTTGATCGGGGCTGGAGGACCCACTTCCAAGGAGCCTCACTGCCCACTGCTGGTTGCTGGCAGGAGGCCTGGGGTCCCCGCACGTGGTGGGGCTCCCCTGAGTGAGAGATCTGAGAAAGAACAGGGCTGATGCTGCGCTGGTTTTTCACAGAGGTTCTCAGAAGCCACATACCGTCATTTCTGCCGTAGCTCATCAGACGCTGCAGCCACCCGAGGGGAAGCCACGTGAGGGTGTCTACACCAAGGGTTGGAGGCCTCTGGGGCCACCTGAATGGGCAGCCTAATCAGAGCCTTGCTCCACAGTTCCAGGGCAGCAAACCCTCAGACCTGGAAGCCAGCTGTCCCAGTCATGTCCACGACCCTCTTCGAGGCACCGTCCCTGAGTGGCAGGCCAGGGGAGTGTGGCAGAGGACAGGGCCCGTGGGAAGAGGCCCATGGGGAGAGGCCCGGGGGTCAGGAGGACCGTATTCCTCAGCTATGCCAACACAGAAGACTGGTCTTCCCTGGCTGCTCTTACCTACCACGTGGCTTTCGGCGTGGCCTGTAGACCTGTCTTCCAGCAGATCCTGAATGATGGTGGCCCACACGTGGCAGGAGCCAGACAACCAGACCTATACAGGGCCTGGGACCAACTCAGAGGTACTGTGGGAGGGGGGGTGGGTGCGGGCAGCATTGCAGCGAACCTTCCTAGGCCCAGCCCAGGTCCTGGACCTCTCGGGCCAGCCTGCCCCTTGGGCCGTGCGGGCCTGTGTCATTGGGATGCCAGGCATCGCTGCAGACAATTGTATCACACTCTGTATAATGTGTAAATACCATTAAGTTAGACAGATTTTCTCATTAATTCTCGGTCCCAGTGACAGACCAGGAATTAACACAATTGATTTTCCAGTCCCTGCTCATTATCAATCATCCCCCAGAACTTAGTCACATTTCATCTGCTCCACCTGGGCCCAGCATCTATTTGGAGCTTCAACACATATTAAACTAATAAAGCGCAATGGGCACGCCAGGTCTGCCCCAGGCATGGGCGGGGACGAGCCAAGACACCAATCTTGGGCCGTAGGTTGTTTCTGGGAATTCCAGGCGGGAGGCCGAGGCAGGCCCTCTGAAGACATGGCGCCGCCCCCTAGGACTCTGGCACTGGCCCGTGGGCTCCCAGGCGGGTCTCCGCGTCCATTACAGATCCTTGCGGGACAAGCTTCCCAGGACTTGGTGGTTTAAGACGACTGTTTGTTTGCTCCAGACTCTGAGTGGACATACGTGTGCGCCTGCTGGAGGCCTGGAAGCTGATCTCACACACATGACCTCGCACACATCTGGCTAGTGCTCGTGATGGGCTGGGGGGGGCGGGGACTCCAGCTGGGACAGCTCATCTCTGCTCCGCGTGGCTTCTCATCCTTCAGGCGGCTGAATGGACTCCTTCCCCTGGCCGGCTCAGGTGGCCCAGGTGGGGGAGCAGAAGCTGTACTGACTACCAGGGCCTGGGGGTTGGAGAGCATCATTCTGCCACCTTCGGCTTCTTCTATTGGTCAAAGTAAGTCAAAGACCAACTCAGACTCAAGAGGTTGGAAGAGACTCCGCCTCTTGTGTGAAGAGTGGAGTGAAAGTAGTGAAAGCCAAGGGTCACACTATAAGGAGGGGCAGGGCTTGTGGCAAACAAGGTACCTCCACAGCAGATCTGGGAGCAGGCTTTTGAGGCCTCCTCTAAAGGGGGCAGATTCTGTCTGTGCCTTCACCAGCGCTCACTCAAGACCCAACTTTGAGGCCCATCAAAACAGGAGAGGGATGTGCCTTTCAGCACCTGGACAGTGACCACCACCTCGAGGCCTGGGATGGCCCTGGACATCAGATTCTTATTCCTTGGTTTGGGTTTGCAGCTCTGCTGTGGGATTGCTGTCCCTTTTCTGTGGCCTTCCTCCCCCTGTGGAAAAGGGGTGTGCTTTGCCTTTGTGGACAGTGTCTCTGAACTGGGATTTTGGCTCCCAGCTCCCCCGTGATGTTGTAGGTGTAAGACCTACATCGGCTGCTGGCCGTCCCCACCAAGGAACCTCTCTACCAAAAATAAGAAAGCCTGGGAGCTGGGTTTCCTAGGCCAAAGACCTGCAATACAAGGCAAAGAAGCAACAACATGGGACAGAAAACAGAATGGAGGTGATAGCCACCAAGAACGAGGAGGCGCTGTAAAGACAGATGAGTTCGGACTGGTCTCTGATGGCCGGTGGACTGGAAAGCGAAGTGGCACAGTCCACCATGTCCCAAGAAAGCGCATCTCCCCCCAGGATAAGGACATAGCTCCAGAAAAGAACAAGACTAAAGGCCAAACCTGGACAGACAACTATAAGAAAGGAGACAGAGCAACCAGAGGGAGGATGGGGGGGAGGGGCAGTTCCCATGGAGATCAACGATCCTACATTGTATGAAATCCAAAAATAAAATCATATAAAAAATTCTTATTCCTGCTTCAGGCTCACACCCCTGCCACGTGGAATGCTTCTGGACCATTTCACTTCCAAGGCCGAGCAGCATGTATTCAGAAACTGCCAATGGATTTTAGCCCTAGCAGGAACACGCACACAGAGTAAGTCATTCACGGCAACATAGGGTGTGTGTTTATCCATACCGCAGCCGGTTGACATAGCAAGCACTTGTGAGATACCCACTGCTTTCTCCTCGCTCTACCACCCCACCCTAACAGGGACTTTTAAATTTCAATCAGATAAGCAGGGAAGTAATAACCATCTCTTTCTGACAAAGTGATTTTTGGGTAAATTCTTCACTGAGGTGTAACACTCAGAAGGCTGCACAAGCTTTGAGTGTATAGTCCAATGAATCTTCTCAAATTGAATGCATCTCAGATACAAATTCTCCCGTTACAAAATAAATAAGTCAAGAGGATGTCATCTGCTGCGTGGAATCTATAGGCAATAACGTTGTGCTGTAAATTTGAAAATTGTTAGGAGACGGGAAGTAGACTTACTGGGGTGATTGTTTCTCTGTGCATCCAACTGTCAGTGTTGCATGCCTGAAACTGATAATAGGTTGTATGGCGAAGGGACTGCATGTCTTTTAAATGCACCTGTTTAACTGAAGACACCCCCTCTTATCATCTCAACAAACAGCAGCCACACTCCTGATGTCTGACGTCACGGGGCAGTTGTGGACAGTTGTGTATTCGTAGGGAACACGCTCTAGAGCGCCACTCTGCAGTCATCCCAGGTCGGGGAGACTGACTGAGGAAAAGATCAAAGATGGAAAGATCGTTCTGGAGCCTTTGGTCGATTTTACAGGCTTTTTAATGCTGAAGCAAGAGACAGACCAGCCGGGAAGATAGCAGCCTCAGATCTCCCCCCTCCGCCCCCCCCCTCCACTTTTGGAAGGGTAGGTGGGAAGAAGAATTGACAGAAGAGATTGGGACAGCCCAAGACAGACTACAGACCGGGACTCAGTGAGCTTGTGCCGAGTCATTTATTAGCGGTTCCAAACTCCCTTGAACACCCTGGTAAGGGACTGGTTACCATGCGGTAGCAGGGAAGGTAAAACCAAGATCCATGGCAGCACATGGGGAAGGATGGTGGGGGATTCATCACCTAACAGGAAAACACCTGTGAGGGTAAACGCCTTTCTCTTTCAGGGCAACGTCTCTCCAGTGTGTCACTCCTAGGAGGTTAGGCGGCTGCCATTACAGGTAAGAGAACTTGCCAGGAACCATCTCCAGCGTGCCAGAGATGGGTGAGGACAGAAAAGGTGATTCCTTATCTAAAACATATCTGGGCCAGGCACGGTGGCTCGTGCCTGTAAGCTTCAGCCTATGAAGTGGCTGGGGCTAGGGATCGCGGTTCGAGTCCCGCCGGGGGCCCGTAGTGAGACCTAGTTCCAAAAAAGTAGCTGGGTGTGGTGGCGCGCGCCTGTAATCCCAGCTACCTGGGAAGCTGAGGCTGGGGATGGCTTGAGTCTGTGGTACCCCGGGCAACGAGAGCCTGCGGTTCCACGGGCAAAAATAGCGAGACCTCGTCTCAAAAAAAATTAAAAAATAAAAAATGAAGCATGTTTTATCCATGTTTGACGCCCCCCCCAACTGACACTGCCCTTTGAGCCTTAGCCCCTCCGCACAGGTGTCCGCATTTATATAGAAGCACCCCGTATTCGCTGGGCCCAGGTGGCCATAATCCTGGGCACGTGTGTCCCACACGCACACCCCTCGGCCTGTGCAAGACCCCAGGTGCTAGCGATAGAGGCCTATGGTGGGCGGGGGTGAAAAGCCTGATCTCCTTATTTGCCCTCAAGCACTGGGTGCGCTCACCCCTTTGGGACGGGTTGGCGCTGGGGTGTCTGCTGGGGGGCGAGGAGATGAACATCCACCTCCTCGGGGCTCCGCCCCAGCCTGAGTCTGGGTGCGCCACTGAGGCAAAGCCTTTTGCTTCAAGAGCACCCCTTTGTCACCCCAGATCCAAGCTGGGGGAGGGGCCGTGGAAGCGTGAGGGGAGGGAGAGCCGTGAGGAGGTCGGGAGCCGCTGGGGACTCTGGCCAGTTTCTTGCCATTTCCTTCCCTCTCAGGTTCCTCACCCAACCCCTCGCTAGGGGCTGTTAACCCAGTGGGGAGGCGGGAGGGCTGGTGGCCCA